>JAOBRC010515341.1:0-18590 GCA_027575255.1 Scolionema suvaense | reverse complement strand
TGCTGGCCATACTGCTGATGATGCTCTATGGATATAGAGCGAAATATCCAGTGGTTTTATGTGAACAACAATGTTGTTTTCACTGCAGCTTCTCCTGATTTTATTTGTTAACTAAATACTTCTAACAATTACAACCCAAATGACATGAAATTTGGCATGGGGTAGTCCTTAGGCATTCAACTTTCCAGAAACCATCCACTGGATTTACTGTCTTTGCCTAGTTTGCGACAAATTGACAAGGGAGGAGGCCTACCATCAGCGTGCTGTGCAAGCCTGCTCATAATGCCTATGTGAAATACAATGGAGCAGTGTCAAACTACTCTGAGAAAAGTTTCATGACTTTTGAACCACTAATCTAAACAAGCTCAAATTTGGACACAATATGCATGAGGAAGAAATATTAAAAGTGACCAAGAATTAGACACCTATGTCACGCCGTTCAAAAGTTATTGAAAAATTTCGGAGGGGGACGTAAATATACTCCCCCCAATGGGTGTTAGCCAGAGCCCCCTAAATAGGGTTAATTCGCATGCTTCTATGCGTATGTGTTGTATTTATTAGAAGTATTTAGTTGTGGCTGACAGATTTTCCCTGGAGTGTACCTTCAGGAAAGAAATTTTCACGGGAATTAATTTTCGCGGTCCAATTTTTCGGACATTTCGCAGGAATTAAGTTTCGCGGCCCATGCTAAACAAAGCATTTCGTGGGAATAAATTTTTGCGGTTGAATATTTTTTACAAATTTTTGGTAAGCTACTTCACCATCAAAATAACGTTTTAGCATACTGTACGTGTCACTGTAATAGATAGCCCAACTTAGTTCAAAGGTAATAAACTACGCAGTATTTTAAAGATTTTGTGCAGTTTTACTGTATTTTCTGTGGAATTTATTTTCAGCGTTCAGTGGTCGATAAATTTCGAGAGAATTAATTTTCGCGGTCGAGCATTTTTGGAGGTAAAAAGTGAATTTTCTTCCCGTGAAAAATTTCCCCCCTTAAGGGGTCTGTTCCTTGCTTGTTGATGTCTTTAGTTGCTATGTAGCCGTGTACTTCTTTGTTGATCTAATCGATGAGGCATCCTGAGGTAAATATACTCCCCCCAGCCCCCTCTAAATAGGGTTAATGCAGCAACCGCTAAATTGTACATAGCACAAGTATAAGATTACAGTAGTCATGAACGAAGCCACGACAAGTAAAGATTCTACATGATAGGGGGAACTGTGATCGTTACAGAGTGACTCACATGGTTATTGCCAGGCAACGAACTAGGATTTCATGGTATTGAACTCAAAATAATTCAAAAGCACACAACTACAACATTGCAATTGGAAATGGTACACACAAATACAGGACCTACTCAAAAGCTAAACAAAGCCATGCAACAATCTGGGGCAAAATATAGTGGAACAAGTGAAAGCAACCCAAAGCACTCTCCTTCTCCCATATCTTTAATGTTGCTTGTGGTGAGCTGCGGTAATGCCTGCATTAACAGACCAGACGAAGCATACCAAGACTTCTGGCGCAACTGCATTGCATGGAGCAAAGAGAAAACTGTGTCGAACAAAGAGATGGAAGCGATAATAAAAGCAGTATACACCAAATCACTTGATGAAAAATTGGAATTGACATTTTGATGGTATCAACTAGGTATGAAGAATAAAAATGTAAAAAGGCATCGTTCAAAATACACTACGCCACAATGAGCACGAATACAATTTGGAGCTATTCAAACTACATCATGCTGAAAAAAATTTATTTTCATGCTTTCAACACCAGGGGCAAAAAACTCATTGGTTCAAGAGCATGCCCCTTCACTCACAGGGTTAGACCAGCTTTGTTTCACTACTACATAGCCCCACTGCAACAATTCAATGACATATACAGTACACAAAGAAATAGCGAGAACAAAAGAAAAACATAACATAAAAGGAACACTCGTCCAGCAGCTAGCAAACTGCACCATATTCCTTATAACTAGTCAACAAAGCATTTAATTCTTTTGTAGCTTTTCTTGAAGCTCATGAATTTTACTATCCATTCTCTGTCTAAAAACATACCCTGTTCTAGGGCTTGCTGGCAAAATCCCATATATTTTTGAAGGCTTATTTCGTACCAATTGAGTTCTACCGACAATGGCTCCTACAACCTAACTTCACCGATTTTGCCCATAAATGAAACATCTAGCAACATCTCTTCGCGTGAATTACAAATATTCACCCTCATACCAACAATCAAAAAATCCGTTCAATGGATCCCTGGGGCAAAAAAAGAAGCTCTGGTGGCGAGGGAGGGACGTATGCAGACACAATTTTATCGTTCTAATCTTAATATTGGTAAACGGCTTAAAATTGCGATGAGAGCGTACTGTTGTGTGTTATGCAAGAATGTTTATCTTACATAAGCGATGTTAGACCATGGCTGGTTATACGAACATAGTACACACGTGAGCCGAATATTAATTTTGATTCGTTTAGAGACAGTATGCCATGTGGAAAGATATTGTTAGGTGTGCACGGAATGTGAAGAGAGGTTACAGAGTAGAGCTTGCAGTAGAGGCAAGAATAAGAAAGTGATCAATGAAATAATGTTCATTTTGTTAACAGAGCACAAAATCTTTTGTATTTCATTCTGACTCATATGAGAGTGGATAGAAAAATACATTACAATATACACAGCAGCAAAGAAAATGCATCATTTGTGGCACTTATTGGAAGAAACGATTTTATTCAGAAAATGCATTTAATAACGATTTTACTTAACAACAGACCCAGAATACGACTCAGCAATTCTTAAAAGTTCGTCTCCAATCAAACCAAGTTGTCCGTCGCTGGCAAACTCTGAACTCAAATTCCTAAACGTCATTGCTATCCTAGATTTAGTAATATGTTGCCGTTGTATTCCATGCAGCCATATATATCGAGCATCTTCAGATATGACCACAAGTGACCGTGCTGGCAGTGGCACATGAACCTCTAAGCCAGGATGATCTGGATTAGTCAATGTGAGAATTGTGCATGATAATAAATTAACTGTCACAAGTTCATCTCCCCATAACCATGAATCATCTTGATGTGGATCAATCGCTGAACCTCTGTCAGGATGGTAATGAAGATTGCAAAGTTCTACAGGACGGAAACCATTCAGTTGAGCGACAGTATCTTTAAATCTGCGTACAAGAAATTGGCTATATGCAGGCAAGCCAGTAAAGGATCCAAGTTTCACTTTCTTTCTCTTGAAATTAGCCTTCGGACCAAAATCCTGCGAGAAGAACACCATTGGCCAAGCAGCATGTTTTAATCAGCATAAAAATTGTTTACACAGCTACCATTCACCCTATGAATGCAATTAAAGACGACTGGGCTTGATCCCAACCGCTGACCGCAATGAATAGAGACAAAACATAGCTGCCGAAAACAAAAACAAGTTAAAGAACTTCCGATTGAATTGTTAACGTATATTTGTTTGCCAATCGCTACATATGTTATGCCGCATGCATTTGTAGATTATTTTGCTGCCCGCTATCATTCCTGATCGCAAGAGCAAGCTTCAATCATAACACGCGTAAAAGTCGTGACCAGAGAGTGGTGACACCAGTGTTTTGAATCTTGCATGCGATATTAAAACAAACCTCCGATCAGCCAATCAGCGTGCGCCCTTCACAAAGGCTTAGTGCAGCTGTTTTGGTGTGCCACTTATGCGCAAGCGGAGTTCGTTGATCAAGCCCAGTAGCCTTTAACGGTTAACATAACAAGGGGGGGTTCCACACCCCCCCGCCCTAGCCTAAGATTTTTTACTGCAACAGAAGCTGTTGCCGCACATTTTTGCAAGTCTGAACAGAATTTACTGGCGCATCTTTTGGTGCAAATTTTGTCATCAGAAGTAGCTATAACAGGGGGTGTCACATGACCATTTTCTGACAGGGGGTAATGTCATTTTTTGCCAAATTATCGGTTTTTTGGCTCTTATTTCACGTCTTTTCAACCGTTTTCAACGATTTTGGGCTTAAATGATAGCTTTCAATGAGCTTTTTCAGAAAATGTTTAATTTGAAAAAAATTCATGGATATTTAGGGACTCACAAAAATCAAAATTTCGGAAGATACAATGTATTCCTTCTAGCGCTGCCACCAAAATGCAACGTTTGAAGCCTTAATACATCACTTTCTGCCAGAAATTCCCATTGCCAAGCGCTTTCTGCCAAATCAAAATTTTTTTGTATTGGTTCCTACGGAAAACCATATTGCCGATGTGCAACTTCAAATGCATATCATTTGCAGACCACTAATTTCTGAAAAGAAAATTCCAGGAGATTTTTGCTAATATTTCCAGGAGAAATTTTCATCAAAGTACACTCATAGTAATCAATAGCAAACACACAAAAGAATGGATAAAGACAATGAGAAATCAAATTACTTTCATCAGAACAGAATCATAAAAATTAAAGATCAAACAACCATTATAATGTACATGTAATCTCATTCAAATGTCCTCACAAATGTTAACACAATAAGGTGAAGACATATGAAAGCAGTATATATATGGAGGCAATGAATGCACCGCATGGGAGAATTTTTTTTCAACAATTATTCTTCTTCGATTAACCCTATTCCTATCAGGGTTTTTTGGTTGGTGGAGTACCGGGGCAGTGGAAATTCTGGCAGGCTCCATAAGTATCTGTTAAGTACCTGCCAGATCATGAAACCAATGCAGTCCCTTAAAAACAGTCTTTTGTCAGTATAACAAACTAAAAATGGGGTTTTCTGGGTTCCTAGAAGTTCCTCAGACAAGAATCGTGAAATACACTTCATTAGGTTTCGTCAATTTGCCTTCATTTAGAAGCAAATTTGTTTCTGAAAACATTTGCCGCCAGCAGCATGCCTGGATTTCAAATTTTAATGAATAATGTGTCGGATTCTGGGGAGATTTTTTGGCATATTTCCACCCTAAACCTTGTAATTATCTCTCCGCCGTACCAATTAAATCGACTCACAAACGGAAAATGCCATCACACTAAGTATAATGAACGATAAAAAGCCACCAAAAATGAGCTTAAAATGTGTCGGAAAAAATATTCTACGACAACCAATATACAAACCTGGCTTTCTTCTTTGCTGACACCTCCTTAACCCGCTACTCAAACAATTTTCATTCGAACACATTATAGCAGTGCAACTGATTGTTTTTTCCACTTGATTAAATTTTTCTACCTTTCCAAAACACGAGGGTGTACATCACCTTTTCTTGATACTAAACAAACCGAAAAACATCAAGAGCAACAAAAAAAACGACGGAATGCAGTAAGTTTCGAAATATCTTCAAAATGAATCAACAAAAAATAAGAAATGAACTTCAGCTAATAGGTAAAAATTAACATAAACGGTAGAGATGGATAATTTTGCCAACAGTGCTAAGTGTCTTGCTATTTCATATACCCATATCTTGCATATCAACAGTTTTCAATAGTCTGGCTTATAAACTGGCTCTATGGATAGAATTTTATGTCTAACAGATGAGTCATAAATAACTTCAGTTTTTCCATCAGGTAGTTAACTCACTTTTTCATTGCCTTAATTTTACTTGCAACCTGAAGAATACAGTTCGCTGGAACCAGAAATCCAGTTGCACCAGTATCACATAGTAGCACCTTAGTGTGATGCATTTGGTCGAAGTCAAAAACAACTCAATAGCCGTATAATACTGCGGTAAAGTCAACATCCCCCAGCAATACATGATAAAGAAGGATCTTGCAAAAATGGCACAGAAATACCAACAGATACAGCTCATAACGCCGGATAACAATGGCTAAATATCCATATTTATGACATACAACCCCGGATAAAGCATTTGGAATTTGCATCAAAAATGGCATTTTGCCAACGCACACGTAAAGGATTATCGACAGGGTGGGTTGGACTGCTTTTGACAGTTTTGTTTATCAACTTTCCAAAAACAGTATTTTGGATGCCTGCATGGTGGCACAGGCTTGGTAGAACCTCACAAAGGGCAGGGTTTGTATTTTTTTTTGCATTTTGCAGGTGGATCAATTAAAAACAGACGAGATGCTTCCTCCATAGCTGAAAATATCAAAATGGCAGCATTATCTTGCGGCTTGATGGATACCTACTTCGCACTATGAAGTGATTCAGCAGTTTGAACAGTATTTGGTTCCGTGAGCAAAAATGGAAAATGTCCATTTTAAGATTTGGTCAAAAATAGCCTTTGTCCCATGTATCTTGACTGGGATAGTAGATACATTGATGTGTATACATCTTAATAGTTTTCCAACTAAGTATCCATTCATGCTTGTAGCGAAAAGGGAAATCTATGAGCATAATATTCTATATACTAGCACCCACACTTTTTTCACTACCAGCCCATTGACTTTTTCCAAATGTGCAAAAATAAGGCTAGTGATATAAGAGCAGTGGAGCAATTAAGACTTACTACGAGCAGGGCCTGCTAATACTAAGCTTTTAATGTAAACGGTTCCGTCTTTAAACATGCTAAAAAGCGCAGAACATATTAAAAAAACATGCAAACAACAATAGTATAGCATAGGGAATCATGCTTGTACAAGTATGCTTTTCAATGTCAGATAATTTTCAATGAAAAATAAAAGAAATTTTAGTTCAGGACAAGAATATAAATATCAGTAAAATAAATTTCCAGGAGATTTCCAGGAGAAATTTAGATATTTCCGCCAAATCCAGGAGTTTCCAGGAGTTTCCGGGAGCATTGAAAAAATCAAGGAGATTCCAGGAGTTTCCAGGAGTTTCCAGGAGAGTGGCTATCTTGGTCCTAGTAAGAATTTCATTTTTGAGTGTTTTGTACAGGAAACCAGAAACATAGGGGAAATTTCCGCATACCTTCCAATGAAGTCCCATGACTTTTTTCAACCTTGTGACACAACCACGGAATTTTCAGAGAATCTTGTTCGATAAATTTCTTTTACGCTTGAAAAAGACAGGCACCTTCCCGTCAAAATTTAGTGTATACAAAAGTGGGGGTGAATTTACAACCACCCCCCCCCCTCCCAAATAGATAAGGGTTAAGTCACATCCCTAACAATTTTCACAATCCCTCACAATCAGGGAAAACATAGGGAATCAAGTACAAAGTCACAACATGAACAAATAGCAAAGTCACTTTGTAACTAGTACAACGAAAGTTCTCTACTCCTTAAACTTGGTTAAGAAAAGGTTGTAACCCTATCCATTCTGGGCTTTGCGGGGTTAGACATAACTGGGAGAGACTGATTGCACTTTCAGTACATTTTCAGAATGATTCGGGAGCTTTGGCACCTGGAAAGAGCATTACATGGGTCACAATATAGCACATAATATTGTTTGGAATGCATCAACTCTTGAACTTCTCATCAACAGAGACAATATATAATAAGGAGAGGTTTACATACAGAGCTTCCTCTCGGCTTAATTGTGTCTATCTTGTGGGGCAATAGGCAAGATAGAGCACACTTCTTGATTTGGAAAGCTTCCGCAAAAGAATGAATTAAAAGTATACAGAATTTTACTCCCTTAAACTCAGGCTGTATACATGCAGCTGAAGTCTCTCGGGAACAGGGTAAATGAAACTTCAATGAGAGGCTGCAATCCAGCCAAATAAGTTTAGGACAATTTAAAATATAATGCTTCATTTACCTGTTTCTTCCTTCCAGACTGGGACATCTTCCAGCATTCACTATCGATACACTCACAAAGATATTGTTCTTCTTTAGCACAAATAAAATCCAAATAAACTCTAACTCCCGACAGTTCAAAATCTGTTTCAGAAAACTCAGCCGGTTCATGGAAATTACACCAATCTAGAACGTCGAATTCCATAGAATTTACTCTTTGCATCGATTCAAAGCAGCCACCACTAAAGTATCCTTGGCATTGAGGGCAAAACCATTTCATATTTGATACAGAACTTCCCAACACATTGCTATCATTAGCATGACATATCAAACATGTGCGTATTCCAGTGCAACCACATGCTCTATTACTGCGATATAAATGTTCTCTAGGGAAGTTATCTGCCATCATGCTATCCGTCTGCAAAAGGAAAGGAAGTTCAAATTACAGCAACCAGACACATACAATATGGACATATCACGATTTGAAGAGGCGCAACAATATAGGCGAGGTCATCAGCAACTCTCAAAAATTCAGCAATACAAGATTATTATTTAGCAGAAGATGTCAACTATGTAAATTTTGAGCAACTAAGTATAGTTATGCATTGTAAACAAAGAGCAGAGTTCAGCCTTGACACCTCCGAGGAGTCACATCATGCCCTTCCGCATGAAAAACGAGATGTACAGTTTTGCCAACTCGTATACTTATCAGTAGTGATGGTGGTTGCATGCTTTTGTCCTAGAAAGAAATATTTTTTGTGTTCAAAAATTAAATTGAAGCTAACAAAATGCAGTTCAAATGTTCATCCACTGAATGGAGCCTTCAGGGCTCATGTCCAAATCCGAATACTACCATGTGGATCGTCCGTCACCAGTCAGACACAAGGTAGTCGCTTAGAACTACTGTCTCACAAAAATGGCCTAACAAACTCAATCTCAAAAGCACTTATGTCCATTCAAAGTATTTAATTGCACACTAACTGCTTTGGACACGCAGGTCAGCCTAGGCCACATAGTGCAGCTGATGAAGCAGTCCCACCACAGGCCTGATCTAACAACCAACAGGCCACATTATTTTCGGGCTTGAAAATGTACACAAAGATTTGATAGCATCTGCCTCTGATCACTCCCTATCAGTTTTACTATTGAAATCATGAAAGAAAAGGTGTGCAGCAATGGAATGCTTGAACCATTAATCATCGATTATCTGTGATCAATTTCATTCCAGCTGTCTCCAGACAGCAGACTTCAAGTGAACATGTAAACATAGCTATCAATCGGTCATAGTAGTTGGTAGTAAAAATCTTGGTCCGCAAGAAATACTTTGATAATTCTTCCATACCGTAACACTGCGAAGCAAGAACTCATTTTTTTTAGATTATATGTCATAAGAATACTCTCATAAGACCTTGTAGTTTTTTTCTAGGAACGGCGGAGAAGGAACATAATTTTTCACCTGTGAATATTCTGCAGGCTAGAGTAAGTATGAGATCTTGGTGGCTGCTGATAATGTGTTTAGCCAGTTGTAGTCGGCTATGCTCTTCCGGGTCTCTTGTCACCATGTCATCAATATACAAAGACATGGATGAGAAGATCAAGACAAAGAGGATGAGGATGGTGATCAAGCATCGGATGTTGGAGTAAGACTGCGGCGTTATCGGCAACCTCCTGGAAAAGATCAAGACACAGAAGACATGGATGGAGAAGATCGAGGCAAAGAGGATGAGGATGGTGATCAAGCAACAGATGTTCGAGTAAGACTGCGGTGTCATCGGCAACCTCCTGGAGAAGATCGAGACACGGAAGACAAGGATGGAGGAGATCAAGACACGGAAGACATGGATGGAGAAGATCAAGAAACAGAAGACATGGATGGAGAAGATCAAGACGAAGAGGATGAGGATGGTGATGAAGCATGGGATGTTCGAGTAAAACAGCGGCGTCATCGGCAACCTCCTGTGATCTTATTAACATGCAACTGTCTGGGTTATCCTGTTCGAGAGTGCCAAACCAGCAGGTAAAATTTACTAATGGTTACATGGTATCGCTGATTCGTATCTTGACAAGTCAGATGTGTTCTACCGTCAATCTTTAGCAACCTGGTTTAACATGCGAAAGTGGATCATGGGTTGTGGTACTGAAACGTCAGATGTGTTCCAAAGTCAATCCTTGTCAACCTGGTTTAACATGCAAAAGTGGATCATGTGTTGTTGCACTGAATCCTCAGACGTGTTCGACTGTCAATCCTTGTCAACCTGGCTTTACAGTACATGTGAAAGTGGTGGTTGTGGTACAACTGCTGTATGGTTCTGGATCATGGTGTGGATTAGCTGATCTTGCTGCTGTGAATGCCGACTTATTGATTGTTCTATGATAGTTCTACAGTACTCTACCAGCCTTAAAGAAATGACCTGCTGAGTTCGCACTTGGAGGATATGCCGTAAAGCGAGTTTTTCTTCCGGGTTTGTTTCTGTGTTTGAATAACACGGTGTTTCCACTATGGCGCCAAAAGCAAACGCGTTGAAGCAACATCTTCCTATGGACCAAAATTATAGAAATGTAAACCGAATGATATGGTACGATCTATTTTGTAGTGTGGAGGGGTGTAAGTATGAGATCTTTGTGGCTGCTGATAATGTGTTTAGCCAGTTGTGGTCGGCTATGGTCTTCCGGGTCTCTTGTCACCATGTGGCTGTGAACTGGGGGAGCCTTGGTCGAATATAATTGACTAATGCTTGTGCAGTCTGTTGCCCGGGACCACTCGCCTTTGTCTGCTGACACCAAGGAATGTGGAAGATTTTGCACGGTAAAATGATAGTCACGTATAAATAGAGTCGACAAAGAAAAGTTAGAGGCTAGAATACAACCGTATTGATGCTAGACCATTGTCTTTTGATATCGCTGTCCACGTGTTAGCTGATCAGTCTAGAAGGCAGAAGAATAGTCCTTACACTAACAATGTTTCCACAGGAGCAGCTTAGAAAGAGATATTTTTGGATATTTTTAATACACGAATATCTACAAGATGGCTATTTAGTATTCTACAAGCCAGGAACTGTGTTATAGAAACAGTCTACAAGCTAGCTTTTACTTAATTCTACAAACTAGCAATTTTTTTTTATAGAAACAGCTGAGAAGGGTATTCCACATAGAGCACAAGTTCTCGTAAATTTTTTTCTTTCCTGATTGCTGCTTTATCAGAATGTGAATGCCACTTCTAACGCCATTGACATGAACAAAAAATAAATCATCTGGTTTGAGTCATGCATGCTATGAGCCAAAACAACGACGCTATTGTATGCAGATGGATTGTGATGAGGGAGTCGAAACTCCAGAGAGTCAGGTTAACTCTCCCCCTGATTATACAATTCTCAAGTCTGGGAAATGCCTGTCCCGTCCTGGACGAAAAAATGCTCTAGAAAGGGATGCTGAGAGAGAACTGTCTAGTTGTATACAAGTCCTCTGTAAAACAGGGTTCAGCCCTTGTCGAAATGAAATAAAGAAACTCGTACAAGAGTATATTATGCCTCATGACCTCAAGACTCCAATATTTCAAACAAGAAGCCAAACTTCATTAGCTCGGCAAGGATCTCATCAACGTCGAACCCTTTTATTATTCATGAGCTTTATGACATCATCGAAAGGGTTATTAAGAAAACAACCTAAAAGCGGATCAAATATGGAACTTAGACGAATCGGGTTTCCCAACATACCCAAGTAAGAGTAAAGTTCTTGGTCCTCGTGGGCAGGTACCCTACAAATTAACTTGGGGAGCTGGGCGAGAAAACATTTCTACCCTTGCGGCGTGCAATGCTGCCGGTAGGGTGCTTGACCCACTCATCATTTTTCCAGGAAAACATCTATGGAGCACCTGGAAAGGCAAGGAAGCGCTGCCAAACACGCTTTATGCAGTTTCTGATAACGGTTGGATGATGACAGACGCCTTCTTTGAATGGTTTAAATCTTTTACCGTTCAAGTAAAGGAGCGTCCTCTCTTAATAATTTATGACGGTCACCTTTCCCATGTTTCTATACAACTTATTGAAAAGGCCATAGAGGAAAACATTACCTTTGTCAAACTGCCTCCTCACGTCACCGAAAAACTACAGCCTCTCGATGTATGCTGTTTTGGGCCACAGAAACGTGAATGGGAACAATTATTAAGTGACAGAATGAACGTTTTGGGGCCTACAGAGACTGTTACAAAATCTGCCTTTACCAATTTACTATGCAAAGTTTGGCATAAATCGTTGTCGTCGGAGAACGTCAAGTCAGGATTTCGGATAACGGGCATATGTCCTCTTGATAGATCGAAATACGGGACAGATAGATTTGATGCAAGTCTTCTTAGAAGGTACAATATGTGGGTTTCATTGGGGAAACCTGATGATCTCCGGGACGAGATGGCGACAGCTCCAAAAACGCCCCAGAAATCACAAGCTGATGGGAATAGTCACGACATAACACCAGCTCCCCAAGATTCTGTGGCTAATCGAGGGGACATACCATCTCAAAATGCGGGGACTCTAATTCCTGAATGTCGTATTCGAATAGAGGCAACACCTCAGATAGCCGGTTCATCACGAATGCCGCGTCCTGAAACTTCAACCCCTCAAACTGATGCATGTTTTTGTACAGCCTGTGTAGCACTTGGACCACAACCAGAACCTGTCAAAGGTCACGAGTGGGTTCCCCGATGGACTTTAGAACCATTGAAAACAAACAAAAGCTTTGAAGAAATTATTCTGGATAAAATGAAAGGAGCCAAAGATCACAAGCCAGAAATTAAAAGAGAAAAAGATTGATAAAAGTTGTAAAGTGATTACGGAAAAGGAGTATGTGGAGGAGTTACGCCGAATGGAAGAGCAACAAATAGCAAAGAAAAACAAAGGGAAAAAAATTCCAGTCCGTAGCAAGATTGACTTCAAGTCATTAGGTAAGCAGTCTGATAGTTCCTTTCTCTTGAACAATGTCATTCAAATTACTGTGCTTGTAGTACCTGTATGGAATTTATTGTGGGATCCAACATTTTAATTGATTGTCAAAACTGTGTTCGTATTCTTATTATGGTCTGTTTTACTATTTTCCTTTTCTAGCACGAAGCAATAATGATCAAGATGACTCAGTTGAAGAAGAAACCGATGAGGACATTTTCCTGGACACCGAGGATGATGATGATGCGAGCGAGAGCATCTCAAGCAATGATGATGCAAATACAGAATCTGATGAATCTGGGAAGAGCATTGAGGATGAGTTGCGTTCTTTATGGACGTCACTATCACCCCCTGTTACCGAGGAAAGCATCCAACAATTATGGTATGGGTGTATTTACGTGGACATCAAGCAGAAACCGCATTTGTACGTGGGAAAAGTCCTTCATCGGTTTCTGGACGACAAAGATGGCAAAGTGCGATCAATAATGATTGAATGTCTTAAGCCAAAACACGAATCTTCTACAACCTTGGAATCAAACCCTACCCATAGGACAGATATCTACGATTTCCCAATTTGCGATGTTATATTCGGCCCAATAAAGTTGATACCTTTGAAGGGAAATAAGTGGTGCTGCAACGAGTACGCGAAAGTACTACAAAGATTTGGAAACGCAAAGAACTTCGAACGGCAGTATTTGTATAGGTCATTGTAGATCCTGCTAATAGCAAACATATGCTTAATGTCTCTTTGGTCTTCTGAGGACGTACCGTCTGAGTTTTCTTTTGTATCTGTGTTTTGATTTTAGTGATTTTTTGGGTCTTCATGCTCTTCTCTCGACGCTTCCATTATAAATATATACTTCGCAAATTTAATGTCAACAAATTCATACCAGCCAAATTATGCACAACTATCTTTTATCCTGTCCCTCGAAGCATCGTAGAATGCGCTGTCCTGCATAAAATACGCTCAATTTAGTCCCAAAATATATAAATTTGGCCTGTTTAGAACGAGTTACAAACTTATTAAATGATTGCTAGATTGTGTGCAGCGCAATACCGCATGTATCGGCTACGCACACAATCTGCATGCGCAGCCTTGTTCCGCCGATGTGCAGCTTTTCACCAAATTTGACAGAATATGCCTGCGCAGATAGAAACAGAAATACGGAGCACATCTTTCATCTCATGCTATATATTTTATTAGAATATCATAGCGTAAGTACAGTCTTCTTCAACAAGTGCCAGTGATCACCTGCAGGAAGAAAAGGAACAATGTTATTGTAAATTAAAGAATATTGCGCAGCTTTTAGCCTCCTTGACTATAACATATTGGACTTCTATTTCAGATAGAACAAAGTTGAGATATACTAATGATTGCAATTAAGAGCAATTCGGCAATTATACTTGGTCTGACCATGCATCCTGCATAAGTAGCATTCATATCGAAAATGGTAGCAAGTCAAATTTCTCCTTGACTTTGAAAGCAGATCTTCGTAACTAAAACAGCTTTTTTCATGAAATAAAAAGCTTTGGTTATGTTTTTGAAGGCTCTATTATCATGCCAAAAATGATTTTAGACCGGTATATTGCTTTAAGATTGCCTTCACACTCCATGAAATGGGTAGTCGTTTGGTTGAAGGTCCGTCTTTCATTCTGGTACTAGAGACGCATAACAGGAATTCACCTATTCCTATGTCTGTGTGAATGGCATAGATTAAACAGTTTTTTTATACATATCTCCCAAAAGTCCCATTCAACACAACTATATATCCAGTGACAATAAAACGCACTCAAACCAGAACAGAAAGCTAAACACTATATACTTGACAGCGCCTTCTGCCTGGTGACTGTTATCAATGCAGAGAAGAGGAGGGGCAGACGTGTGGCTGTTAAACCTCAGTACTGTATGAGTGCTGAGACTTCATCAATCATAAATTCTCTCAATGCCTCCTGTTCAATTATCACATAATATGAACATAAGTACTTTGCCGGGAAATGAACGCTCCAACTCAGGATTCTCACCAGAATTTGAAGTAGGTGGGTACATTGAGGAAGTAGCCGGCGCAAAAGGAGTGAAATCTGAAATCTCACTATACAATTCATAGAAAGTTGACTAAAAGTGGCCGGCGCAAGTTTGAAAGTAGCCAGGTATTTGCTCCGACTGATGCCTGCTAATGAGAACCCAGCAACTAAGCCGGACATCCAGTGTGTAGATTTTTAGCAAGACACACGGGAAAAAATTCCAAAACCTCGCTGGTGAGAAAATGTGTTGTACTACGGCTGAAAATTTTCTGCTGTGAGGAAATTTTGCACAGATTTACAGATCTCAAGGTGAGAATTCCCCAATTGGTGGACTGTTATTTGTACAGCGCAATTTACACTTTCACACGTTGACACATTGATATTTCTCACTGTTACATTTCCGATTTTTAACCATGATAAATCAGGAAGACCTTTCACTTCACAAATCTAAAAATCTCACCCGCTATTTTGCTGACTTTCTCATCATCGCAACACACAGGAGAATTCATTTTTCTCACATCTTTGATTCAAGAATTGATACCGGTACTTTTTAGCATTTCTCGCCATAGGTAATGGAAATGGAACATGTGGGGTTTTCATCGCGGTGACAAATACACAAATCTTACCCCTTATTTTTACAATTTTCTCACCGCAATGTTTCTGCATTTCTCCATGTGACAAATGGGCGACATACTGTTTCTATGTGCGTCTGGTTCTACTGTGATTTTTCAGTGGAGTCAGCACATGTACAGAAATGTTACCAGTAGCCTTTTGTATCAAATCACAAAATGTGCAGCAATGATGCACATTGAAATAAAAATCATACGGCAGCAACCAGAAAGTGGCCATAAGAGAGAAGTGTGAACCGTTGGTGGCAGTCGTACAGTTTCTGTGAGGATTTATGACAGTACTGTTTCAGGAAACGTTGTAGATAGAAATATGTGCTCAGGACGCAAACGAATTTTTATTTACAACAAACGACCGTCTGAGCAAAAGAAGCGAGGGAGGAATATTCTTTGTGGTTCAATTAACTTTGTTCTAACATTGACCTCGGTCATTTTCTTCGTCTTATTGGCAGTAATTTTTCGTTTTTTGAAACGTTGCAGATAGAAATATGTGCTCAGGACGCAAAAGAATTTTTATTACGACGAACGACCGTCTGAGCAAAAGAAGCGAGCATAGCGTCCTCCATGGTGTCAACCCCCCCCAGAAAATCAGTCCCCACCCCTTTCCTGACAACCCTTCCCCCTTCCCCCCAGAAAATTCAAAATTTGCCACAAAATGAAAACATCAGTACATTGAAAGAAAGAAATCATTTCCATTACTCACAGATTAGCCTCACTGTATCATTATGCACTGCCATATATAGCATTCCACAATGATATCTTATATCAAGTATCTCGACCTTCCCATGTCAACACTTCACACAAAGAAACTCAATAACTCATTACACTCTTTTTTATCAGAACAGTTTTGTAAGATTACAAGTCTAAAAATTCAGAATGATATAAGTGCGATCCCTGGCAGAGCTTCAACCCTAAAGTGAAAAAAACAACACTATTTTATGGTAGAGATGGTCAAAGTTTGCTATAAGGCCAAGACTTGATGAGAATGAAGCAGATCAATCATTCGTTGACATGATACCACACTTTAGGCTGTGTTGTCTTGTGATTATAAGAACAAAAAATAAGAACCATTGAAGCTAAAAATTGGAAAGAAAATTAGGAACGACGTAGCTCAATTGCTCGCCAATCTTCGTCACGCTCTACATTTATATTGGCCTTTTATATTTCCACCCTGCAACCTACACTTTTTTCGCCTAAATCTGTACTGAGGAACTAATTGCAGATGACAGAGATAAGAGGTCACCTTAAAGGATGAATTTTCGCTCGTATTTATTTTCGAGACCAATTTTCGAGGCACTTTGCGTGGATTGATATTTGCAAACCAGGAGTTTGCAGGAACAATGTATGGAGTGCACATCAACTAAAGAAAAGGATGAAGTAATCAACATGCAAGCTGAGAGAAAGAACGAGTCCAAGCACATTACTATAAACGATCGACAAACTAGTTGTGCAGCCCTCTGAATTAGAGCAAAAGTACGGCGGCACGAAAATGCCGCCATAAGTGGTAAGTACGACGGCAAATACAACAGGTGCGGCAGCACTTCCAGTAGCTACAGGAACTACAATGGCAGCCTTAATTTCCATAGTTTTTGACGATGTGTGCCTGCACAAGGGCAGTGCAGACAGCCATTCGTTCCCTTCTACTTTCTTCAATCGTTGCTACGAAGCCACGATCCAAGGTGTCGACAAGATGATCAAAATAGTGCGGGGGACATATTATGTCGTGAACCCCAAACACGCCACTTGACTTATGCCGCGAACATAAGCCAAGCTTAACGAACATTATTTTCATCCCTCTCATCCACCGAAAACACAAGGCTTCTTTGTCAACCCTACATTTTTCAATTCGCTATCACTTGCGGTGTTAGCTTTGCGAGTTACATTGTAGCGCATGAGTGACTGCATGCAACAGCAATAGCCAACAATTCATTGCGCTTTTGAACAGGCATTGCTCAAAACGACGCAGTTGTGGTACTTGGTAATGGACCAATTATTTTCGCAAGAGCCCGTGGCAGGAGTGTTGACTCCTGGATCGGATCTAAAATGGCTGCTTGAGTCGCGGACGAACGATTGCCATGGAAGATTTCCCTTAGGCTAGGCTTGTACGTATAGTGGTGAGGGGCTTGATTACCGGAAGTGTGATGTGTGTTAGATTTTCGACGGCAGCATTCTTTTGCTGCCGTAATGGGTTAACACGCCGGCAAACATGACGGCTTTGCCGAATGCCGCCGCTAATTCAGAGGGCTGTTGCACTAGCTTTTGGTCAGGCTAAGACGTTAACGTCATACATTTTGCGCGGATTTAACTTGAGAATTTAGAAAAAAGCGCAAAATTCGCAAAATCCACACAGACAAATATATACCGTTAAGGTAGGGCTAGGCCAAGAACAACAAGTCTAAGCTCAAATTTTCTGATTCTTGTAAAAAGACTGCAACTAACATCACTGCTCCTCTTAGAGATAGAGGTTTTTGTAAAGCGAATCAGTCAATCATTGCCTAGTTGTGTTGCTGGCTGATGTAAAACACTAGTTAATCAACGTATTTGACGACAGTGCATGGCGGGTATAAGACAAACGTATCGACATATCCAACAGAATAAAGCAGTTGTCAGTTCTGGAAGCATGTTCTGTTATAGGAAAGCAAAATACCTGGAAAAAATTGACATGAGCATAAGCTATTTTGCAGACGAATGTATTAAAAAAGGAGTTCACTTAACATACAAAACGCCAAATAAATAGTATGATGTGTATCATCATCCTCAAGCAGGGTTTTTTTCCAGAGATTTTCTCTTACATCGATTATGAAGTGAAAGATTGAATTTTTATCTTGCTTACTTGTAGTCGACACACTGTCTCCGTGAGGGTCCACCATGGTTGGGAGGGGAAAATTTTGGAATTTGACCCTCTTAGAAGGCTGGAAAATGCGTTCCCCAGTTTCTATTCTATAGAAATGTTGACGAAAGCAAGGCACATCTTAACGTTATCACAGGACATAATGAAACTTTGAAAACATAAAACAGGGCTTGAAGTATTTTTTTGGCATATGGGACACTTGACCGGCGCTACCGGCTGGACATGCTAGCAGTAAGTACTGTAAGTAACATGGTTTAATGTTTCCAATCCTCTGAATACACAAATTTTGCCGTAGGTATCTCCCGTCGATTGCATGCACTTCGGCGTTTGGTGTCTTCTCTTCGGCAAAATTGAAAATATCCGCAAAGAACCAAACTCTGTTGCTTGGTTTTAATGGGCAGAATATGGAATAAAATCCGACATGCATTCCTCACCTGGTTTGCCTGTAGACATTAAACTCTCTGCCTAAAATACCAAAGTACAGAAAATACATCTCTGTACCTCAGAACACCCCTTGACTTCTC
>JAOBRC010515230.1:0-11473 GCA_027575255.1 Scolionema suvaense | reverse complement strand
GGTCATTTGACCGGCGGGTTCCACGAAGTGCCGGACAAATTTGGCAGGCCCGACTGAAAAATTATTTGCAGGCCTGTTGTAGTATGGAAAGTAAGCAAGAAACTGTTTTACTGCCTGACCATCTTATTTATATATTGAGTCAAAGCAACTTTTAAATTAGTATGAGGAGTACGCAAGAGATTAGTATGAACGACCTGAGCTTGTAGGAGAACAGCGATAATAATGAAGATGAGAGTGAGTCAGCCAATCTCCTCTGATTGAGAAGTGAAGACGATAATTCTGCATCACAAGATGTTACCTCTAATATTGCTGCTGACGAAGAAATAAATGACAATACAAGGTTATTTTTTTCTTTCAGTTGTTCTAGTTTTTATTGTGTGTGTTCTCCTCCATTTACAAAGGAGAAGGGCAGGGCTTTTTGAAATGTCAGCATGATTGGATGATAAGGCCAACTTAAATTGATATTCTGGTTTGCGTCTGCTCGTCATAAATTTGAAAGTTGATGCGGGAGGCAATTTTTTCATCCAGTTTTTCTTCCACTTTCAACCAGTCACAATCATTGTTGCAGGCCAAAAAATCTGAGATGAATTGCACTTACAGGTCCTGAAATAAAAGTATTTGTTCCACCAGTCACAGCGACCGGTAGAACGGCACTTTGTGACTGTCAGTTGTAAATTCTACTGGTCAATTTTTTTCCTAAACATTGGTGACAAAATCTCTTTCAGTCAATGGTTCAATCCCCAGAAGCGATGCATATTCTGTATTCTATATTATATGCCAGACAGACCTAATCGGGTGACATTTTATGCTTGACTAAGATCACACCATCTACCATAATGTAATAGAATGCATTTCGTGTTGCTAGTAACTTTCAGTGGAGCCGTTCATATCCTTTCGATCAGAAGTTTTGAAGGCAAGATGAACGTTGCAGTGAATGGTACCTTTTTAGGCTTCATAGCCTTTGACCATGAGGAGGCCACAGGTAGATAAATGCATGCATTAGCTGTGGTGTGTCAAAACATAAGTTGTGTGGTGAGGAGCAATTAAAGAATAATTAATAGTTCTTCCGAATTTTACTAACTATGAGCTTCTGATATATGAATGAGATCAATGAATGAGAATCATGTCCTTTGACACAGTCTTGCACAGCGACCAATGTGTCAGAAGATTAAGTGAGATTTTGTATAGTTCCTGTTGACCAAAGCATAAATTGTGCCGGTCATTGACCGATGACCAGCAGCTATTTCAAGCCCTGACTTTCAGCGTAATTGAGCCCACATCTAATCGCAATGAAGCAATTCTTATAAGTTTACTTCACATTCAACACTTCTCATTTGCAATCTATGCTTCACTTGGACGAGTAGCCCCCACGTAACCATCATGCTGGTCCCATTATGAAATCTCCAAACAAGGCATCTAGGCTCTAGGTTTCATATGGAAGATTTAATCACGGAATATTCAAGTGCGCTTCACAGGGCATCAAGGGCTCGTTGAATGTGGTACATTGTACATTTTTCGTAGAAGCAAATAGGTATGCAAATGTTACACATCTCAAATTAAGTTGTTTCTTAATTTGTTCAAATTACTGACTAATTCTATGGTAAACTTATGCTAAGGCTCTCATGATGGTTCTTTCGATGTGCTTGCAATGCAAAATGTTATGGATCATTGCCTCCAGTCGTAGAGTTACTGCTGGTGTAAATATTGGGTTTTGATTTATCTGTAAGTGATGCACTCACCACTGACTGATTTTTTTGCCTGCTTGTCTCCATAGAGCTTGTTCCAGTGGACACCTATCAGTTGTGAAGATCCTCGTTGAGAATGGTGCTGATGTGAATTGTTGCGATGCAACTCGATCCACACCGATGATGAAAGCTGCAGGATAGAGATACGCTGTTCACTGTGAGCATCTGATTGATCGTCATCGTGCTGATATGACCCATAGAAATCATGTGCATCAGAATATTTTCTATTTCTACATGAAAGATGTGTTTGCAGATACTTTGTGTCCACTGCTGACTAGAGGTGACAGTGAGCCGTTGACATTAAAAAGAAATCTCCTGTATCTTATGGAGCTGAAACATGCAATAACAAGGTGTGCATCTGCCTTAGTGATTTCGCTGATATTTTAGTCCTGTACCTCGAACTTCAAGTGATTTGCTTTAAATTCGGTTGCTTTTCAGTCATTGGACAATTCCAGGAAAATTGCTGGAAACTACTTTCCCTTACCCATTATGTGAGGGCATGTATATGTACTAAATTTGAATAAATACATCTTTTGTTTTGATTAGCATCTTTAAATTTAACTGTTCAAGACTTAACAGTGACCCCTTCAGGAAATATACTGGTAGCATGATAAACATTTCATGGAACTTCTGTCTGATGTTGCATATAAAGTTTTTCGTAAGGATGAAAATGTGCATGGTTACTCCCTCAAGGAAATTGAGGTATCCCATACTATCCCATAGTGAGCCTCATGTTGTCATCATGCCATCAGCAAAATGTGCAGATCTCAGGATGTACCTCATGATATTGTCATACCATCAATATAGCGTGCAGATTTCAGGGTGTGCCTCGTATTGCTGTCATACCATCAGCATGACATGCAAATTTCAGGGTGTCCCTCATGTTATCGTCATGCCATCAATATAGCGTGCAGATTTCAGGGTGTGCCTCATGTTACCGTCATACCATCAGCATGACATGCAAATTTCAGGGTGTCCCTCATGTTGTCGTCATAGCATCCGCAAAACATGCAAATTTCAGGGTGTGCCTCGTGTTGCTGTCATACCTTCAGCGTAACATGCAGCTTTCAGGACATGCCTCGTTTTGTCGTCTTGCCATCAGCATAGCATGCAGCTTTCGGGGTGTAACTAGAACGGAGCTTCATGATATAAATTTTCTGTTCATATTTCAGATTGTTCAGAAAGTTGACGAAATTTCACTCTCAGTCAGGTGAACTTGGGATAGAAGTCTGTGAGGCTGGTCAAACCATGAGCCAATCAATAGCCTCTGAGAAGATTGAAAAAATGCTCTTGGAAGCACATCAAGAGCTGCAATGTCGTTCGGAGGAAGTAGAAAAAGAGTCCAGAATAACTAAACGAGAAGTCAATGAGCTTCAAACATGCCTCGCACATGCTCTGAAGGAGCTTGAAAAGCAAGGAACACAGCAGCAAAAGATGAGGGAAACACTAACGGTGCAAGGAAAAGAACTGTTGGAAAAGTGACAACAACAACAAGTAATGATGGATGATATTGGTCAGCTAGCAAAGATGATGAAAGATGAAAGGGATGCAAAACAATTGGGTGATCATAGATGTAGAGATAGTGTTCTAATATGCTAGTTGGCATAGCTCAGGATATGTTTTATTGTGAGATGAGATCAGCATATTAAAGCAATTATACAGGTCTAAAAGGATCTTACATATGGTGTTAGATCTTCTTAGAACATGAATGCTGGTCTTCTGTGTGAGTAAAGAGTTGAAGTGTTTCTTCTTCAAGGTTACTTCAAAGTTTCATGTCACTGTTCTCCGAGTCTTGATTTGGTCTAGGACTTTCTTCAGTGCTGAACATTTCAAGGCTTTGTTGAAACATTAAGAGCAACATATTACACCTCAATAGTTCTAAGCTGGGATAATTCCACTTGGTTGGCCCATGTGCAATGCACAATTGACATACAAGAATAATATGGCAGCTATTCAAAATTTCTCCCCTGAAAGGGCTTTTGCTTCTGCATTGAAATAGGGCACTTCTGAATTTACCCTACATCCTCTTTATTGTGTTTTTAGAATCATAATGGAACTAGAAACATATGCAAAGTAAAGCATACCATTCACATTCTAAGTGAACGATACGAATGTGTTTGCTAATCACCTGTCTTCCATATGCATTCAAGCACTGCAGAACTACACTTGCTAAAATTTTGAGGTGCATACTGTTTTATTGCTTAGGATTAGTATTGCTTGCACATTGTATCTAGCATGAATTACTCATATTGTCAATCAATAAACTCTGCCTAATAAATTATACATCAGTTCTCGCTCAGCAGTAGGCCTGATTTTGATACTTTCACGAGTGCAACACAATCCGGTTGAAGTTCAATAATATTCACTGCTGTAGGATAAGACTCCAGATCGGTCTTTCGTCCTTTACCCACCCGCATAGTTTCCTACTGTTTGCTATTGTTACTCTACTGTTCCCTAGTGTTCCTGATTGTTCGTTAGAGTTTCCCTACCATTCCCTAGCATTTGCTGAAACAATAGAATCGGTACAGCTGCTAATTTAATGGCTTGAGACTAGAAAATGCTCTTCCAAATAAGGGAAAGTCAATCAATGCTGCCTATTGAATTTGGTAAAGGTTCTGCGATTCACTTTTCTATTTGTTTCCGTTTGCAACCACTTAAATGTGAAAGGTGGATTTTCACATGGAGGATCATAATGGAGATTTTCAGCCCGGACTGGGAACACCTGTTGAAAAACTGGCTGAAAATCCCAGTCTGGTGTGATAGGCGTTTCACTGCAATCTAGCCATTGATATTACAACGGAGGGTATTTCACCCTGCCCCTGGCCTAAAAATCCTAGCCCCCCTCTAGAAAAGCAGGCTAGTATTTCCGCCCATGGCTGAGCTATAGAAATCTTCTGATAAGACTGCAATGAATGGATGAGGTCCCCTCCCGGGTTGAGAGTATCATGTAATGCAAGAGTCGAAGTTGACAAGCCAGGATGGACTGAAAGTTAGTTCTGCTCTAGCTGACATTCCATATAATCGACCCCTCAGAGTTGAACAGACCAGAACCCACGTTGATCATGTCTATGCTGTGTTGCGTTTTCTTGGTGATGTCTTTTAGTGGTACTAGGAAAATAGATGATATTGGGTTATGTCCTTGTGTATACATTTTATATCTATTGCAAAGATATATGGAGGAAGCGTAACTTTAGCTGATTTTATTTCCTATTGTACTTGTGTTGCATTTTTTGTGGAAAATACGTGAATTTCGTCCTGTTTTTTACATCAACTATTGGATCATTGTCTGGTGTTTCATATGTGGTATTTAGGCTTTGGATATGTTGATATTGTAGTTGAAGTTTTAATTTTAAAGCGCATGTTTTTACATAGAGTACATCAAATGATTACTTGTCATTATTTATTTATTGAGAATAGCTTTGTATTTGTGGTTTTACATTGATGGTTGTATTTGAGAGTTTCTGGTTTCTTGAGCTGAAGTTGCAGTAAGCTGCTTTCATTTTTTGGATTTGTTTATGTCCACCTCCCGACCATCTGCTTTGATCTATTCGTTTGGTACTGTCAAAGCCCATAATCAGGGCAATGCTGTTAAGAAAAGATCTTGTGGAAGTTGCCCATCCCAGATTTTCTCAAGGATGGATTTCTGTCCAAAATGAGCACTTCTAAAGTTTATTGTGAACGATTTAAAGCCTTTGAATCTATCTGATGAAGTGAATGTCTTATTGAAATGGCCTGCTGGTCGCACAGTTGCATTTTGCGCAAGAGTAAGAGGGTTTAAATCCCAGCGGCTGCTGGTTCTAAAGACAAAAATCCTTAAGGCTAAGAGGGATAGGAGTTCAGTAAAACCTGGGCCTAAGTGAAGCTAAAGTGATGAGTAGAGAGGGAATCTACCAAAAAGATCTGTTCATAGCCTTTTTATGATCCTTGGGATGGCAATTTCCAGCTATAAGATAGATATGCAGTGGGTTGTGTGCCATATCTGAGGCAGCGCATATTCACCATGGGTTTGGATGTATTTTGTATAGAAGTTATAATCTTTAAAAGCTACCAGAAGGTGTCTCCTGACTTACATACGGGGCCATTTGCATTGTGGAAAATATAGCAAGAGATTCTTGATATTTTGTTCTTGTTACAAGCTACTGTTTGAATATTCTGTAGGTTTTATTGAATGAATGCTCAATTCATCATCATGTCATCATGGGTTTACTCCTGTTAGCTTTTGCCATGTTTGCTGTTCAGGTGGAGATATTAAATAAGTTTTTTACACACATAATGGTGGTTGTTTTCTGTTTTACATGCATGTGGGATATTGTGCACGCTACCAACCTCTTAAAGTTTATTGATCTTAGAAGCCCGATAAGTTGCAACGTAAATTTTTAGTTCTTCCTTTCATTACTCGCTCACTTTTCTTTCAATGTTATGTCTGCAAATTCTTTCCCTGCTGGAGTTAATCACTGGACAGTCGTTTTCTGAGCATTAGTAGAACACTTTGCAGTACATTGATTTATATTTTTTGGCCTGTTTTTGGTTTTACATCGGTGTTTGAGTAATAGCTCTTTTTGATTTTCTTTGATCAGACACAGGATTTCATCATGTCCTTAGAGCTTATATAATTCTTATGATTCTGCTGGTATCAGTTCCTTCATTGAACCTAATGATTCTTTATACTTTCAGTCTTTCTAATTGGGAAGCTGGTAAAAGGTTTTGTATTGTTCACTCATAATAATTTGGAGTCAGATTTATGTTATTAACTCTCATAATAAGAACAATCAAGTGTTTGGTGTCGTTCAAAACAAACAACTACTGATATTGGTGATTATCCAACATTTTAGAAGAGTTGTGTTTTAATTTGTTTTCAACATACTTGTGTGCCCCATTTGTGAGCCCATGTCATGGGATCGTTCGATGCAAGTTAAATTTGATTTGCATGCTGAAAATATAAGCTCTAATGTTGCTGACTAACAGAGATGAATTGTAATTGATGCTTTTCAGGTCAAGAAAGTATGACATGAGTTCCTTCTCCCCTTTAAATTTCTTTTTCTGATATTAAGATTCCATCTGGAGAGAAAAACACAGTGGTAAGTCATACAAATGTTTTTGGCTTGCAAAACCAAAGGGAAGAAAAGTCGAAATAGGATGATCATGTGGTCATGTTTGATGTTTGTGTTAGTCACCGTGAAAATGATTTTCGAAAAAGCTTTAGTAAAGGAAAGAATTAGTAGAAGTATTGTCTTCAAAAAATGATCTGTTGCTATGTTACTATCTACCGTGTTATTTGTGAATTGAAGCAGGCAGTAGAATGGGAAGTGAGCAACAAATCAGCTTGAAAGATCTGAGCATGAGGAAGCAGATCAGCAATGATGAAGAAGATAAGGATGAGTCAACCAAACTCCTTGAAGGGGAGCGTCAAGAAGACCATACTACATCAGAAAATGTAGCGTCAAATTCTGCTGAGGAAGACGCAGATGACAGGTTATTTCTTTTTACTATTGAAAATATACTGTTTGTCTGTTTAAGGCCGCAGCCAGTGTCTTAACTACTGGCTCCCTGATGTACTATGTTGTTGCTCCCAAAAATAGCATTAGTTGGGGCTCTTAGCACATTCTTGCTACGGTTGTGATAAAAGCTTGAAACTTTAACTGTAACATTTTTAACAGAGGCCCTTCAAATCGTCACATATGTGGTGACGTCAGCATTTTTAAATTTTTTCAGGAATATGGATTTCTTTCTCAAAATGGCCTCAAAACGGGTTATCCTTTGAATCATTTGGATCACTTTGTTCTTTGCAAGTAGGGACCCAAGATACACATAAAACTAGTTAACAATCAATATTGGTATGCAATTTGTGCGATTTACGTATTTTTTTCGAAGATGCCTCCTGCCTTGCCTCACTTATTTGCAGAAAGTATTTAAACTGTTTACGAAACCAAAGTCTTTAAGGCAAGCCTTTAAAATCTATGCCTTGCTTTGCTCAGTCAGAAACAAAACCTAAAGTACTAAAGCAGAGTACCAGTGTAACCATTAAAATAGGCAAAGAAAGTAGTCCAGGAATCACATATCACTCAGCAGTTTTCGATATTCAATTTTGTCATTTTAAGCATCAAAGTCACTAGCAATGGAGTCCACGTTCTTTGCATTGGCAGCGCTTTGTACACTTCTGCTTACATCCTCATTTCACCAAGCTTGTGCATGCCTCTTATGCTTCATCTGCAAGTGTTGTCCACATAGGCAGGCATTTATGCAAGTAATTTGAGCTACCTCCGTTTTGCATACAAAGATTGAGTTTCTGTCATTTTTTGAGACAACCAGTCGAAGCATGTCCAAGTCGGTCCGAAACAAAGCTTTAAACACCAAAGCTTATCTTCCTTTTTGAAGTGTTTTAAACCTTCAACTGGTGAAATTTTTTTGAAAGGTGATACAACTCAGGAGAAATTCTTTTTCAGCAAAGTACATAAAACATTGGAGGAGTATAACACCATAGACGTTTACTAGCAGAGCTGTTCAATACTTAAATTCTCTCTTTGCTGTTTGCAATAAAGTCAGGTTGAATTTCAAAACTCAATTGAAAATTGAGTATCTACCACAGATTGTGAAAAGTGCTTGGATGAATGTCTGATAGGTCTCAGTCTAGAACATTCTTACGTTCATCTATAGTTGCTGTTGTATAGTAAGTTAGAGGGATTGTTTGCAATGTGTGCATCCATATGCTAAACAGGAACATGCATTGGTCAACGTGTGGCTTGTAGGGGAACTACAGGCTAAGAATATCAAATACTGAACATGTGATTAAAACAAAGATTATGTGAACATTGGGCAGATTGTGCATGTTCTTGGATGTATGCTGAAAATTTTGCCTCACCTACTCTGCAACATGGTTCATTTGATATGGTGCTCCTGAGCAGAATGCTTTCCACGGGCCAAAATTTTTTTGAGAATAGAAATTTCGGAAATTCATTCACCGATGAGCTTGTCACATCATATAGAAGGAACTACAAATCGCTCCATGCTAGCAACAGCTTGATCGTTAATAGAAGAAGCCATCGGAAGTCCTAATAAAGGTAAAGCATATCAGACACAAAAAATGCAGGAAAGTAATCTGCACCTGAGCCCTCAAAGTCGCTTTAGATTGAAGCATGGCATGCTATGTGACTCTGATGGTTTTCGTATTTGAACAGGACACCAAATCCACGTTTTCAAGCTAGAGGAAAGAATATTATATAAACCATTAAGCCTTGAAAACTTACAAATTGTGCTAGAAAAGAGTTAAACCTTTTAAATACTGATCTTACCTGGTGATGTTTCTCCCGTACTGACAGCGCTGTCTTTTTTCCCTTGTCAGTACACGTTGAAGCTGAATCACATCCTGCCGCTGCAAACCAGAACAGCAGTGCTTCACATTTCTCCTGCGATCGCACAACTCCATATGTGTGAATAGGCAACCATCTACCCTGCTTTTCTGCGGCAAACCAGGGTTTCGTTTTTCAGATTACAGAAACGGCGAACTTAAAGAAGGCACTGGCGAAAGCGAGGCAGTGCAGCTGCCGAGTTTTTGCAAGTAGTGGTTTCGGGGGGGGAGGGGCGTTGTGGCTCTTACACACTCTTCATAGCTTCTGTTAGCATAAAAATGTCACTAAAACAGTAGTAAACTATACTTTGAAACAATACATAAAACAATGAGCTTCTGACTTTCTTTACAAGCTGCATAGTTAGGATGCCTGACTAAAAATGAAACTTGAGCGATACAGAGAAACTTCTAGAGCTATATCACTGCTGAAAATCTGAGTTATACTGATCTTTCTCAGTTCCTATATATAAGACAACACCTCTATGCCCATCAGGACGAACCCAAATTCCAACAAAATAAAAGTTATTCTATCAACACGAGAATGGACTGGATATGTCACGCATCTTACGATGGCTCCTGCCTGTACGGCACAGCTCAGCTACCATCTTTAACATGGTTATGTGGACGAACAGATCTTTTAAAATCTAGTCTTGTTTTGACTGATTGAAATGGTCTGTGTGACATTTCACCCTTTTGTTGCTTTTACGACTTTTTCAACGAAATTTTCAAAGAAGGAACGCATGCAAAGGTGATCCGCAAGATGTGAGGGTTGAGCGGCTGGCATGAAGACAAGGATTCCGTTTTTTGGAATGAGTTTGTTTTTATCTATCTGGCCGTAAAATTAGTGTGTGAGGATAACTCCGTTCATGGTGGAAAGTCGTTATTGAAAGCTACTAAGAACTGCTACACCATTTGCGAGAAAGATGCTCTTTAAAAACACCATTGAACTGTTCAGCATACGTGCTGCCTGATTATTTACTGTGTGAATTTTTTTTTCACTCGTCAGTGTGACCTGTTGGAAGAATGAAAGTGGTCAGACAGGGCCATTCTCACGTCTAAATTTACCCGTCAGTGTGACCTAGCGAATTCAGGGGAAATGTGCTTGCTTGTGTGAATCTCACTTTAGAATTCCGGCCAATTTTCAACGAAAGTGCACTCTTTAATAGAAAAATAAATGCAAGACATAGCTTGAATAGTGTTATCTAAACATAGCTACCATATCTACAACTCGATGTGGGCCATCATATGGCTATTTTACTGCTTATTAAAATTTCGCACGTCTGATCGGTCACAGTGACATGCGATGAGTGACGAGTGACGTGCAAATTTGATTTCGCCCGTCGATTGAACATGCGATTTCCGAGGAGCGAGGTGCGAAATTCTGTGGTTAAATTTCGCATGTCTTGCAGGGTCACACTGACGGGTGATGCAAATTTCGCACGTTGGTGGTCGCTCGTCTCAGTGTGACTTCGGCTAATGATTCCACTTGATCGGGAGAATATACCACGCGAGATACTAATCATTTTGATGGTGTACATCTCCAAACATCACCTGTCCATATCAGCTGCGTAGCAAGCATGATTTTCGAACAAGAAGTGATTATTGCAGTTACTTGAGCATCTGGTCGACTGACCTGAAATCAGATGCTCTTACCTCTCATGGGAGCCTGACCGGCTTGTCCCCGTGTCCCTTCCCTCTACACGGTTAAGAGCCTCAAGCTCCAGTATAGAGGGATGGAGAAATCTGGTTCCAGGTTACTGCTCAACTGAATTAGAGATCGACGAACTTTAGTGTGGATTGTTACGGAGATGTACAAATGCGTAAAATCATGCGTCTATGATTTTTGCCGTCTGCCAGGACCCCGGCGAATTTTGAACAAAGTAAAGATTGGGTGCCGGCGAAATTCGCCCTTCGCCGGCCCAAAAACGAAACCCTGGCAAAACTCTATTCACGATTCTTGAACTTCTCATCCTTTTCATGAGGAAATAGATTGCATGTAAAAGCAAATGTGTGTCTGCTTTTTCATGGTTGTATCGGGAAAGTTCAGATATGTCAACTGTTAGTCTTAAGCCGCTCGCTTAACATGTCCCGTAACACAAGCCCCGCGAAGCAAGGCCGCGAGCGTCTTATGAAAAGCGGTCTTATCATTAGTATGATAATTATGCGGAAGTTGCTGTAAATTTGCATCGTACCAAGGGGGGTACAGACTATCCATAATGGCGGAATTTTTCCAAAACACGTTGATTCTGACCGGGTTGGTTGATCACACTTGCTGTGCTAGAGGCCTCTAAAGCTTGAACGCCAATTGAACTAAAACTTCATCAGCATCAGGAGGAGCTTCAAACACAAACAAATGCTTCGGTTATGTGGTGCTACTGGGTTA
>JAOBRC010515119.1:0-11476 GCA_027575255.1 Scolionema suvaense | reverse complement strand
CTGCGAGCCCACTTGTTTGCATAGCGATTACGAGTTTCATCCCGTCCGATGACGGCCCGATGGTGCATTTCAACATGGGCTGCGTGAAACAATAAGATTACCGCTGAACGGCCCGTGTTTCCAGACTAGTTCTTTTTATGTGACTATGATGAAACTGCATGATAATGTACCGCTTTGTCAAGAAGTGCAAACGCCAACCAGTACCGTGCCGATGAAACAGTCAAAGTTCCAAGAACGACGCAGGACAAATCAAAAAAATCCGATGAAGTTCCCGAAGAAATTGCTCGAAAGATATTAGAATTTCCTATTTCTATGCAGACATCCAAATTAGGCAGTGGTGCTACTTCTGATCGAAAGTTTACAGGCATTGATCAGCAAGTTGTAGAGCATGTTGATTCGAATAACATGAACCTTGAATTTGGAAACAGTCTGTGCCAGGATGATGTGAATGAAGCAATATCTACCCATAGGTCTTTGCGCATCAGAAATTTATATCGCATTATCATCGCACAAGATAACATTAACTCTGTTCAGAATAAGTTCGATAGTTTACAAGAAATTCCAAAGGAGAATTTCCAAACAAACTCAAACTCGAAGATATCACTCCAATACATAAAGGAAATGACTGAAGACAGGTTAAAAACTATCGGTCAGTCAGTGTTTTGCCGATTGTCTTCAAAATCTTTGAAGGAATTGTACACAAATAAATTCCTTATGACATTGATGCATATCATTCCAGCTCTGTATGCGGATTTCGAAAACGATACCATTCTCAACATGATCTAACATTGCTCATTGAAAATGTCAAGCGTTCACTTGACAAGAAAGGTTATACAGGAGCTCTACTTATGAATCTTTCGAAAGCATTAGACACTCTTAACCACAGATTTCTCATTGCCAATTGCATGCATATGGCTTTGCAGAAAATTCTCTGAAATTAGTCCTGAATTACCTGTCTGGGAGATGGCACTGAACGAAGATAAACTCATCTTTTAGTATGCAAACACTTTCAACTGCCTGTTGAAACGTACTGTTGACAGAGTCTCAACATGCTTTGTGAGGGATTGTAGGTCCTTTTTTATTTAATTTGATAAATCTCTAAATTTGTGTCTCCCATGAAACTAATTCTCAAGCCAAGTTTGACACTCATTATGTACATAATGTGCCTCAAATATGCATTCGAAAGCCAAATGTTACTAAAGTCTGGGAAAAATAAGATTGTCGGGGGCAAAGGTCCTACTGGAGTGGTTTCGAACAATGGTCTAAAGTTGGAAGAAGTTTGCACCTGTGATGTCTAAATGCGGCATAAATAAGACCTGATAATATTTTAAAAAAGTCAGAAAATTTCAGCTCTATCGCATCTTTGGTTCAAACGTTATGTTACAAAAACCAGCAGGGAGGTAATTTTGCACTCCCCTCTCCCTTCACCAAGATGAGGTTTAAAACAGCTTTGCTATTTCATTTGATGGAAAACTTGCGAGTCATGTGATAGTTCTCTTGAAACTGCATGCTTTTAAATCAATTTTTAGGTGCTGCCATGATTAACGTGCTGCAAAGACGTACAAAATGCTAAAATGTTGTGATGGTGCTACTTTATTCCTTTTTCTAGATGTAATAAAGATTTGCAATGCTAGTTAGCTCTCGCTGAGAAAAACATAGCTTCTTGTCCGTTACTTGCTGCCTGTTCACTACGCTTTCAGAAATTTTGCTAGGTGGGTTTACAATTGCTGAAAATGTTGCAAAGTAGATGGATGTGGAGTATTATATATCTTGTTAACGAAGTCTACAAACACCCTTAGTACGTTATTAGTATATATACTTGTAGTATGATATCAATTTCCCGTCTATTTTAGGTATCATCGAGGTCGCCCAAGTCAAAATTCCATAGTGCATACTTGTCCATTTATGATGTGTTGTTCGGTCCATATTTTCGTCTGACTTTATCACGCTCTAGCCTGATCTCGCTAGAATGCATTCCAGAGAGAAGAGGTTATGGCAGAATGTATGCAAAAAGTGGTGCCTTTGTTGTGCAAGCTAGTTGCTTGACAATTGATGGCCGCGTAGTTTGGTAGGACACCGACTACTGGTGAACCAAATAAGGATGAATTAACTACTTAACCGATCCGTTTTGATCCCACTGATTTGGCAAGCTGATCTGGAAGAATGTTTTTGCTATTTTCAATGGATCAAGAACGCAATGCAGCGAAAGGAAAACGACAGAGATTCCTGATAAGTTATTTCTGTATGTCTCCTGAACATAGATTGTTGCTGAGTTGAGAAACAGCTGCTACTTTGGTATAAACATTCTAACATATAAACCTTATTTAGAGGGTGTCTGGCTAACTCCCGTTTACGGGGGTATATTTACCTCCCTCACCTATCTCCCTATCGGGAAGCCCAAACGATATGAACTTTTGCAAGGATAATCCCTAGGTATTCAACATTCCAGACAAGATCCACTGGATTCACCGTTTTTACCCAGTTAGCTTCAAATCTGTCCCCTCTCCCCCTAAATAGGGTTAAATTGTTGTTCCTACATTTTTCATTTATAAAGCACCTAACCATCGCATGAATTGTACGATTATGATGGATAGGTGATGGAAAACATCAGTATGTGAATATTTTGACTTCCGACACACATCCCTTTGGCTTTTGAAAGGAGAAGCATAAATAATTGTTTAACTGCCCTATGATCTTATAATTTACCGGGAAGCACTCTTTACATTTTACGATAGTCGTGTCTTGAAACCTACAATTAGCTTTTTGACTGCTTCACTCTTTTTACAAAACCTGCAAAAACATTAGCGTCGAATTTGTTTGAGAATCAAATCAAGCATGAGCTCAGAAATAAATTTTACCCTACTGACTAGAAATGGTGTACATGAACTCTCATGTTCCTGAGAACAATTAATCCTGCACTTTGACTGACGTTAGTAGTAGCCGCCACCTATATATCTGTATATCTCATGGTTTTATTCATTTCTTTCCATTTTATGAAAGAATGGTTTATCACCTCTGAAATATAGTTCACTATAAGAGTCTCGTGTACATAGGTATGTCTTTTCTCGTTGCTCTACCTAGTTACAAAGAATATTTGGCAATACATACCCTCTAATTTTGATGATTATTTTCCAGCTAATATGTTGGAAGATTGCTTAAAGATAATAAAGTAGTGCATTTTATTGCTTCACAGTTGTACTTCTTTCAAATATCATCATTACTATCTCGTACTCCATGGCTACTTTTTATATCTTTGGCTCAGTTTAGTTGTAGCCGTTGTCCGATATATTCTCAAGCACATAATCGTAACTAGATATAATGATAAGACGAAAAGAAAGGACTGATTTCAATGGATACTCCTCTGAGCAGTTCTTTGAAAGTTTTCATTTAAAGTCTGGGCAATTCCTTAGTGGTCTATAAGCAAGTCCAGGGCAAACCTGCTTCACGCAAAGATTACTAATCTCATCATCGAGTTTACGGCGTTCATTAACCCTACAGTATATGGGCTTTTTGAAAATGTACAGTATATTGGTGGGGGGGGGCGGATTCGCACCCCGTATGATAATAGACCATTATCTAGGAAACAAAAATATGCAAACAAATCTTGCTGACGTCATCAACTTTTTTGGTGGCGTCATCATACATTAGGCAGGGTGAAATTTCAGAGAAATTTTCATGAAAACTTTGAAATTTTTTTATTGAGCCTGAGCTTTGTTTGAATCTTACTAGGACCATTTCTACCTATGCCACAATCGCCTTCCAGAATTTTGCTATAATTCAAAACGCATTGCAGGTATCGACTTGCAGTTTGTTTTAAAAGTTTCCCAGGAAAATTTATACGCCCCCCACCATTATCCCCCCATATACTGTAGGGTTAACATACAATGCACTACGCAAGGAAATAAATGCTCAATATCCTCATCTTCGCATTGGCATTTGAAGAGGAGGCTGTCACAGTTAATGATATGATAAAATGCGTGAGCACGCACATCACTGAAATTAACTCTAATTTGAGTTAGTATTCTCATTCCATAGTCATAGCTTTATTTTGTTCTTGCCTTGCCATCATCCCGATACGACAAGTCCAGCTTGACACTGACCTGATTCGATTAGATCCATCATATCCTTTAGCTGATTACGATAAATTATATCACCATAATCAAGATGTGGTCTCGCATATGGTTTGTATGACTGATTAAGGACATTTCGAGTGGCAAATGACTTTAGGGCTATTCCTTTTCTAGCCTTTGATACTGTTACTGATAGTATGTTTCCTAAATTTCTCACGACGAATCAAGTGATCTAGGGAGGGTCTTTATCCCACCACGTAATTATTTTGTTTGGTATGAAACGCTCCACTATATTTAAAATTGTGCAAAGAGAGTACAGGCCTTGTTCTCACTTTTCCAAACAAACACAATCAACTAACATTGAGGTTCTTCAGGTAGTTTTAATGCCAGCTTAGTCATACTCCTAAATCAGTCTCTGTTAAAGCAATATACCGGTCTAAAATCATTTTTGTCATGATAATAGAGCCTTCACCAACATTACCAAAGCTTTTTATTTCATGAAAAAAAGCTGTTGTAGTTCCAGAGATATATGCTTTCAAAGTTTTGCTAAGAATTGCTAATAATTACAATTATTAGTACATCTCAATTTCGTTCTATCTGAAATAGGGGTGCAATATGTTGCTTTTAAGGTTTATATAAAATCTGAAAATGTTGAGTTGCTAAGGAAAGCCCTTAAACTTGGAAACAAACGGTCTTAGATGACGTCATTGATGAGCTGAATTGAGAAGTACAGGGACAGAGAAAAATATCAAACTTTGTAGCAACATTGAAGAAAAACCACTTAAGCTTTGTTATTCAAGTGAAAATCAGTATTCGTGGTTTTGCAAGATTTATCAGCGAAAAGAATATCATTTTAGACTGGTATATTGCAGCAAAAGTCAAGCAAAGGTGCAACTCTATGATCAGTAAAAACATGCGGTTGATCTGTGAAAATCAAATGAATGCAAGTAGCAATTGAATCTCGTGGAAATTGTGTAGACTCCTTTATTTACACTATTGACAATCATTAGATAATTTATATTCATCAGGTCCTTGCCTTCCTGTTTCTGCGCTGCTGCTCTCCAGAACATTGGTGACCCAGCGTTGAAGTCGCCAGTTAAGATAAGGGTGAAAGAATCCTCTTTTAGAGGCAACTAAAATCCTATGCCTTATTGAAAAGTGCACTGCTGTTTCACTGTTTCACAAGCTACTTGACTCAGGGACCGGAGCGTGATAATAAAGTAGATCTTATTCTCTTAGGTAGTGTCTTAAGTAGTAAACAATGTTTTCTTGAAAAAACTGTAGATCATGGCGCTCCTTAGTAGGTAGTGCCATATTATAAAATAAACATACCCCGCCTCTCGGATTTGCGCTAGGGTGGACTGACCTGGAGGGCTCAGAATTAAACCCACTATTAACTATATCGTTTGAGGGAATATCAGGAGCCAAGTATGTTTCGCATAGCGCAGGCAAGTCAAAATTTTCTTCACATTGCAGTGCAATCAATATGGGACGCCTTGCTTTTCCCTTTACCAGAAGACTATCTATGTGCGACATGGAAAACGAAAAAGAGTTCAGCCTTGGGTGTATTTCGACATCATCTGTTTAAATGGTCGGACTTTCTGTAACCCTATTTAGGATGGGGAGGCAAAAATGTCAGCTCCTACCACCCCCACCCCCTCGTCAGAATTTTTTTAATACCGCTGGAGCCAATAACGACGGAGAAATGAGACTTTTTTACTTATAATATAATTTAGTTTGGCATGTTTTGGTGAAGTTTCCTGATTGAACCTGTCTTGGCTGCCGACATACGGGTCATTTGTCGAGACCACCAACAACGCTCCTCAAAAATTGAGAGACTCTGGCATATTGGTATGGTAATTAGCAGGACATCCCCTGCATGTTTCTTAGTGACACCTGTCTCTGTGTCCGTTTTTCTTTTAGTGTGTCAGATCGTTTTCAGGACCTTTTCAATTTTCTTCATGTGTATAGATATACGTCAGGACTCCACCCTTTTCTCTACATTGGACACACCCCTCCCCCACTATCCCTACCCCTCTATTAAAATTGATATAGTGGGATTGCCCAGATGCTCAGTAAGCTAACATTGATCGCAAGGTGGGGGGGGGGGGAGGAATGGTAGTGCAGAAACTATGCATGGTGTAGGGTTGGTTCACGATGAGGCATACCTTTCCTCAAATGTACTTGTGGAGGGATGTCTGGACGTTTTGGACACTCAGTGCATTTGGCTGCAAATAAGGGGATTGATAGCAAATGCATCTATGCTTGACACTTACTTCGTAGCTAATTTCCACTATAGCTAGACATTCACCGCATTTTCCTATTTGGCATTAGTTTGTTGTTATGTTTTGTTTTTAGAAGAACATCACGAGCCGTCAATTATTATATATCGCAGTAGTGTGCATGCATATGGGTACAGTTCATCCCGATGAAATGCTTTGATCATACTATCTTGAACAGATTTGAAAACCTTCTTGTCCTAGTAGGGTCGTGGGGCAAACAGACGTATCGTGTATAAGTGCTGTGAATGCAATAGGCTCCCCCAATGAACCTGCTAGATGCATTTGCGTACACATACACAAGAATTATTTTTCGACACCATTGATCCATTGGTCAAACCTGTATTGACGCCTTGCCTAACTGCGATTTGCAAAAGCTTCAGATATCATATATATTTTACAAATATGGTGCAGTCTAATATTCTGTTCTTATCACCTACAATCTTGGACAAAAAATAAGTAGACATGTTATACCCTTCTGGCACACATCCTGCCAGTTTTCACCGTTTGCTCTGCTACGTCGACCTTACAATTTACTGGGTCTTCTTGTCGTTCTCCACCCCCTGCTCCCCGCACCCCTGCAAGCAGTTTTGTCGCTAGTACTTGTTGATCATGGTTGAGTCTACATCAATGCTGATTGAGGGGGCATGAGGGGGCAGCGGGCAGTCCAATATGAATAATGAGCTTTGAGACAGACAAAAATCAAACGTTCGAGTTTGTAAAATACATACGGTTTTCATAAAGCGACTAAAGACATCCTGCACCCGATATCCATCAGCTGCTTACTTGTATTAAACTGGAAAGCTGAGGCATGCCTGCAAATAGCACGTGTCTACGTTTATTTTTTCGGAGATTGTACGTAGACAGTATTGCATATAGTTGCTATAAAAGTGTAGTCTTGGGTAAGAATTCTGTAAAAATGATGCATCCCTGCGTCCCTGCACTGACACTATCCACACTATCTCATCTTAGTTTGCACAATATGGTTCGTTTCCCTTAATACGAATGTAGTAATGCGTGACCTTTTTCGTTATTGACGCGTTACCTGAAACTTTACATTGCTTTCATCGGCTTGTAGCGCATCACCATTGTCTTTATAAACAATGAAATATATACGTCTTTTTTATGTTCAAGTTTGTAACGCGTTACCAGCCAGTGACAACACTGTATTGTTTCAGGTTTCAAAACTGCACATTCTTAGTTGCTTATGCAGCAATGTGAGGTACTCGAAGCTGGGACTACCTTGGTATGTGAAATCTAGAAATGTCGATTCATAGCTGCCTTACAGAACAGCAGCACTACTTTGTGTGTCTTACAAGATCCTGACATATCACTGAGATATAAGCTGAGCAAATATAATCGCGTGCAAGAAAGATAGTGCCTGTAAGTGGATTGAGTTTTCCCGTTCCATGACTGCTTAGATTTCTGGGGGACAACCTTTGAGAGTATCTATTAACATAGTTGATGTAGAAACCAGTACTTTAGGGTCATGTCTGTGGTGAGTGGAGATGTACTTCTGACTTGTAGCTACACATGGCGTGAATATGATATATACTATGGCTTCCATGCTTGATTGTGCAGAGCTCAAATACTGTGTGCTTTGTTGTTCCTGTAGTATGTCTACTCTGGCCCGCATCTGGTTTATTTTACAGCATCATATGAAGCTTGCATATCACTGATTTTGAAAAGAGTAGTTTTTCTTTTTCTTGATTTTGATACCGGAGCATACCATTCCTAGAGTCTCAATGTATTTTGTGGAGGGCTGATTCAGAATTTCAGGCAAAAAAAAGAAAATGTGATCTTTTTGCCGATAAACATATGTTTTGGTGTTCAAAACGTATTTTTGAGGATAAAAAAATTCCAAAAATTTGTCAATATTTTGTTCCAAAGATCCCTAGAAGTGACGCCATCGGCCATGATGACGTCATTAAAATGTGTTTTCATGAAAGTATGACGTGAATAGTTAGTGCAATAATTTTCAACTAAAATGGATGCTCCAAACGAATGGATTTTAGGTACTCAAGTACATTAATTACTCGTCTTTTTTCTGAGGACGTCCATGTCTAGAGATGGACTTCAAAAAATTCTATTTTAAGCTATCCACACATTTATATCTTGCAATCGAAGGTCATCCACTCCAATTCAATGTTTTTAACAGGTAAAACGTTCTTCTCTGATTTTCCTTTGTTCTTTGTTGAGAGAAACAAGCAGAAATCAGCACAATAACATGGAGTTCAGAAAATTGAAATTCCGCTGAAGGAATTGACTTGTTTTTAGCGAGATCTTTTTTAATGTTGTTCTATGAATGTCAAGCTTTACCACTTAACGCCCTCAAAGGCTGGAAGTAAGCATTTTTCGTATCTTAATTTAAGTAATTGAAACCCAACCATTGTAAGTAACACATAAAACTCAACTAAAAATCAAACTTTCCGACTCAACCAGCCAAGAGAACAAAAAATGTGGCATTAACAAAGTGTTTTTCTTCAGCGGAAATTGGTTCAAGGCCTATTTTTGACATATTTACTTAATTTTTGGGCACAATTTGACCTATCAAAAATAATTTTGTCATCAGTTTTTTTCTCAAAATTGTCTGCTTGTTCAGATAAACAAGAAAATCACAGAAAAATGACAAGCCATATGTCAGCAAGTGAGAAAAACGAAAGATATCTGCCTTGATTGTAGTCTCACTTGGCTCAGAAAAACGCCGAGCAATTAACCTGCTTGAGTAGGTGTGTGGGGGGGGGGGGGGATTTTAGCCTGCGTCACAGACCACCTCTCTTCTTACAAGCTATGCTACCGAGGTTGATACATTAAAGCGTAGTCATAGGCTCGAAGTTTCAGCAGCATGTTTTAGATCAGTGGTAGAGGATTGGATACCGGAGACAATTGCTTGAGCAGTAGTTTATCGTTGATGCATATGGTTAGATATGTGCCATAAATGAAGAAATAGAAATACTTGCAGCCAAAAAGCACACTACCGTTCAGTTTGGCAATATCTTCGTTGAACTGGATTCAATGCTTTACTTCGATACGCTTTTAAGCGACAACTTCTATCTTTCTGTTCTTGAGCAATGCTTTACGTCTAACAGGTATGAGGCATCGCTTATGAGTCGATTTTGTGCATGGAGATTGTAGTATGCTAACGTTTCTGAGTAGTATCGTGGTACAAGTTGTCGAAAGTAACTTGTTCCATGTATCCCCAGTGAAACTTCACCAGCTTTCAAGTTAGCTCTTTGTCAGATTTATTCGTACTCCAGTGTCACGAAGCTTTCGGAGTACTGCACTAAGGTGCATATCGTGTTCCTCCTGATCTTTCCCCCATATTAATATGTCTTCCAAAATGTTCTTTGCACCATTGCAGCCGGCAATGATCAGCTCAATTCATTTTTGTAAGCGCTCGAATGCACTAGACATACCATAGATTATGCGATTGTGTGTCAATAAGGTTGTGATCATACGACTCTCATCATGGAGCATTTCTTGTGAACACAGTGGCATTGGTAAGCTCAGGTAGAATCTTTCCCAATTTTGGAATCGGGGGAATCTCACGTCTAATTGCTGTATTTCCTCATCGTTTCACAACTAAACGCAAGCGAATGATAAAGTTCTTTTTTACCACTTCGGCCATGGGTGTGACCTATGTGATAGGATCAGCTGCTAGCTTAACGATATCAAGTGTTAGCAAGAGGTACAGTTCAGTGGATACCTACTTTGTGTGTGATATAGCAATCGATGCACTAGCTGCTGAATAGGAGATAAGTTGTCATCGATGTGGATTTTCAACTTGTATTTATTCAGTAGATCAGCTCCACTAAAAATTGCAGCATTTTCGGGGATGATGTGTTCAACAGATGACGGAATAGATTCTTCAGCAGTGATAGGTGTATCTGGTTTAGTGATGTTAGTTTTATCTGGCGGGAGAGATGTTGGAAACGTCTTCTTTAGCTAACTTCCTTTGCAGGCTGAATCTGGGCCAACACGTAGCATGTTGAGCGCTACCGAAGTAGATTGGGGAATAAATGTGCCACTGCGACCATCAACGACACAGAACTTTGCAGAAATGCTTTTTTTTGAGACTTGTCCATACAACGCACCTTGCACTGGAAGTGGTGTATCCGTATTGTAAGGGAAGATTTGTGTTCTTGATGGCGACAGTCTAGGTTTCTTACTCATCGAGTTGTAGGTGGCAGTGCCCATGGTATTTGAGGAACTGCCTTAGTCAATAATCAGGATTACTGCAGCCCCATCGACTTTTACTGCAAACATATTAGACCGTTTCGAACTTTGCTGAGAGAAGAAAGAAAGGTCGCCATCATCACTCTCGGGAACATGACGCAAAGGTCTAGACGTGTTAGGAGCTGGTTCAGGGTTTTTCGTTTTGCGTCATTTTGCAAAGTGTCCAAAGATTCCACATTTACGACATGTTTTATCTCTCGATCTTCGCCATTCTTTTCCCTTATGACTGCATTTTAGAGAGGGCTTCTTCGGATTTCTCTGGACATTGTTGTACTTTCTGGAGCTTTCGAAATTGTTTTTCAGATGATGGACCTTAAGGTCATCGGCTGGCTGCAATTTAGTATTGGAAGAATTTTTCATTACTTTGCTCCGTGACTCTGCCGATTCCAACAATCGTCCGATTTCTATCACCTTGTTAAGGTTTAGACCCCTTCCAATTTGGAGCCATTTCTTTAGTATTACATTTTGAGTTATGGCAATTGTTTTCAAGTATGTTGGGGAAATATCAAACTCAACCAAAAAACGACGGGCTGAGTACCTCCGGACCCAGGACAAGACAAAAAGCTGATCTCCACTTTGGCGACACTTACTCTCTATTCCAGTAATCCTTAAATACATTATCATAACACCCGCATGGCACTGTACTGCCTCTTTGGATTCGAGAATGCTTAAGCTATTCTCACAGTACTCATCTGTAAATATTTTCGTATAAAACTGCTTTCATGCCCTTCTATATTATGCACTAGTGATGAGGTCCTGAGGCCGAAACATGCTTGCTGCTTTTTAGTGAACTACAACCACGGACATAATATTGGTGCCAAACATATGTTTTACCTCTTAGCTTGTGAAAGCAGCCTATCTTCCCCCTTCACCCCACAATCAAGGTTGAAA
>JAOBRC010515008.1:0-11476 GCA_027575255.1 Scolionema suvaense | reverse complement strand
CTTGTAAAACCTGAAAGCTGATCTGGAAGGTTTTAGATTTATTACCCTGATAATGAGATGTACCTTTCCCAAGGTGAGACCCTTGCAAATGATCCCAGAGGTACATGAATGAAAGAATACTGAATATTTGCTGTACATCCATGCTTCAGGCATCCAGTCTACTTCCTCAGGCCAAAAGTTGCACCCCTCATATCTCTCTTTACTTGCTTTGTTATACACTTTTCTGTTGTCATTTGATATATTTATGCATTTCTGGTGGTAGTTTTGCTATTGCTATGTCATTGTATTTTTTTCAGATGAAACCAGTGCTGCTTGCTCCTCCATCGTTTCACTTTAGTCATTTCAGTCGATTTCAGGTGGCATTAATGTGGCTCACGTTTGATCGTGAAAAGGTACTATTCTGATTTTAACTGCTGGTGGCACATGATTTGTTGGAATTGGTGTCACTTTGGGCTTCTATGTACTGAAAACTATCTTACACTTCTACATTGATGGATTTAGTTGTAGATTTCTGTGCTGTTCATGTCTAATGTTCATGTAGATTTTGCATCTTCTATAAAGCATACCTCAAAGGTGACTACTCCTACCTAAAATTCCCCCTAACCGTAGAAAATGAAAGTGTCCTTTATGAGCCTTGAGTAAGCTATAAATTCGCAAAAAATGATCCATGTGAGTGAGCAAAGAACAGGTGAATGTTGATGTTTGATAAGGAACTACCTTTGGTTGTATATTAGATGTAGCTAAGAGTAGGTTTATGCAGCTGTGCTGTGCTGTGCCATCTGATGACATCAGGTTTGGTGAGTTCAACTTTTTATGCCTTTGCCGTGCAGTGCTGTTATGTGCCATGCTGCACTGCACTGTGCTGGCAATACCTTCTGCTGTAATATCCAGCCCTCAAAATTCGTGCGAAATGAGGTCAAGTCAAATCTCATCAGGCCTCGACGGAAAAAATGAATCGCGTGCGGTGCACCGCACGCCTTGAGAAAAGTATTACGAATGGCGTGCGGTAAAAAGCACACTCAAGAATGCGCTGTAAGCCCCAGAAAATTTTGCACTTTTGGCGTGTCTGCAGTCAGAGTTCGCCTTAAAATAAGGGCGCGAGCAATCATGCATGTCCACTGTTGTAAAATAAGCGAAAGAGTGAATTCACAAAATCAAAGTCAAGGTAATCAACACTTACACAGATATTATATGTACTCATATCTGCTCGCAACCAAACTCTTCCAACATATCTGAAGTAGAAGTTCAGCTGTTCCGTCGCACGTCCCTGCCCTACCTTTCTGCTTTCGTTCGACGAGAGACACCGCTGTGGCGGCCCCATTATGATTTGTTCAATCATGGCTTTCTCAGACATGGTTTTGCCTGGAAGACTGTGAGCGGAATTTTCAAACGGGTCACAGGGTTCCACTATGCAGTGCAGTGGTATCAATAAACTCGATAAATGGTGTTGTGAGTGTCTGCAAGTATTCACGTTGGGGAGCAGGAAAGTTTGTCGGTGTCAACTTGATTGGAGAAGCAAACTATTTTTCCTTTTAGGTGAGCAGAAGAATATTCCAGGAGTGTGATTTGTGATTTATTCATGTTATGATCTTGAGGTGTGTGTTTTGCGCACGTCTAAGCGTGAAAACGCAATTTTGAGGCGTGTGGTTTATCGCACGGCTGGGAGGAAACAGGCGTGTCTGGGCGTGTGCGTGTGCGATCGCACACCTTTCCCGCCAAGGCCTGCTCATATAGAAATGCCAATGTGAAGTCATCTATAGCAATTGGTCTTCCCGCAGCTCAAACCAACATGTTAGACTTATACATGGAGTCAATGCTGTTGCCACGGGTTCTTCTAGAAGATTATTACAAGTTGCACAAAGAACAAGATGCACAAAAATGAAATTTGCATTTTAATCTCATCTACGCTCCCGTTCTGCAAAGTGAACAGCTTGAATCCATAAGGGCACTTTCGTGCATTTAAGATGCCAGCTTAACAGTGGTGTTATCAGAGAAGTTCTTTTGGCTGTAGATTTGCTAGAAGCGCAATCGAAGGAAGTTAAATGAAAAAAAAAGGGGAAGCGATAAACATGACACTTTTATTCTGAGTTTTGACAATGCTGAAAACAGGGAATATTCAGGTCGAATGCCGACCTGAATTTCGAGGGCTGAATATCGTGATTTTTGTACCCACCCTGAGAGTGTTAACCCTATTATTGTACTGATGTAGTGGTCTGAGGCTATAAATTTCCTATATTGTCTATAGTAAGTATTTGTCATATATGTAAAGTTGCTTTTGTCAACTCGTCAGTGGAAATTTGATTTGGAACTTTTACTACCTCAGAGTAGCTACACCCAGAGCAACAGTCAACTGATATCCGCCTTGGCTTTGGATTAGCTCAGTGGTAATGTGGTTGTCTTGAACATGCAATGTGAGGGGTTCGAATCCCACCGGCTACTAGTGGTAAGCGTGAAATCCTTAATGGCTAAGACATGTAGGGGTTCGGTAAAACCTAGCACTGAGTGATAATGAAGCAATTGGAGAGCAGAGTGAGCAGAGAACTAATCTAAAGCTTTTGTAATGTTTTATTTAGATGTTACCAATTTGTGAAGATCTTGTTCTGTGTGAGCTTGGTCCAGAATTCACTGAGATACCAGCATATACTGTCAATGACATGTTCGAGATGAGCTCACCTACCTTTGTGCAAGTATTAGCTCTACCAGGAGATGTGACACAGTTAATTCTTGGTAAGGAGCACTGTCTCTTGGCTTATTTGTCAGGACAAAACGAGGTTTGACGTGTGTATAGATACATCTTGCCATGAATTTTTGCTGTATGTTTGTTATCTACAATTGTGTCTGTTAATTTCTGTGCCTTTGATTATCTGTTGTGATTCGGTACTGGTAGTTGTTTCTATTTTCTTATCATGAATAATTGCTGTGTTTGTTATCTGTTAATAACAATTGTTTGAATTTAATTTCTGTTTGAGGATTTGGTCATGAGCCAGAAGCATGCCTCTTGTAGGAAGTGTGTTATATTTTCTAGATCCTGCAGCTGCTATCTCTGCTTTAAGCAGTAAGTATGGTGCATCAAGTGTGACTACAGTGATCTTGAACCATGACTATGATGTGAAGACTGTTGTTGATGCAATGTACACTGCATATCAGTGTAATGGATGGATCATCTTTCATAACTGCCACCTCATCGATGAATGGCCTGTTGATGTTTTGAAGGCGATTGAGGTACTTCTGCTTGTCTTGCTTTTTATTGTGTTTTTTGTTACTTACAGGAATCATCTGAAGTTATGCAAAGAAGCACATGTGAAGATTGGCAATGGCCCTCTAATATCATCTTATTGCATATAAAATGTCTCCTTGGTTTTGTAATAGTCATGATTTGGTTTAGACTAGAAGTTGTTCCTAACAAATCTCCAACATACAGCTAAAGGTGTGTGCGCATTGACTGTCACATATTAATGCCCACATCGTGCAACCTGTTTCAGACATTCATACATGCAAACTTCAATACTTGTAAGCAAAGGTTTTCCTAGAGAATACAGTATTTTCTGGCCTAGGTTGCAATGTCATAAAGGCATTTGTGGCAAAATTTATAGCTATTCCTAGTTTCTTTCATGCAAGAACTAGGCAAATGATAAACTATGCCATATCATAACATTGAATCAGTTATTGTCTTATGACCAAAATCTAGCACAAGCACAACACTGCAACTACTCCTTCTTTAGCAATCATCCCCACTCTTTTCACCCAATCCCCTCCTGTTGTCTATCCACGTTTTTATCAATGAAAGCAGCAGCAAATGACTAGCTCCACTCTATTATCCTGCTTTTTCCTCTCATCTCTAGCTATATATGCTTATGTAAGCTATTCACTAGAATTGAACTCCGTGCACAGAGGCCGCATAAGTATGCAGACAAATTTAATCTTGTATCACCGAAGTCTTTATTGCTTGCATTATTTCATGCACTGACCCCCTGAATACTCACCTTCAATTTATGCAAGTGACCTTATTACAGTGTGTGGTTTCTCTAAAAACCGCCGACCAGGAAGTAACCAGTAAAGTCCTCATACATTTAGCCTGTCAGATTTATGGCTGGCGGTATGAAGCAGTTGTATTATTCTTACATGAAATATTTCCGTTCACTACTGTTAAGCACTAGTCGCATTCTCAGTTTGTCGGTCTCCTTAATTGACAAGTGTGTTGTGGCTCTTGTTGTAGACTGCACTAGCCTAGATGGGATGTAATTTGAGCCACCTATTCAGTTGATGTTCAATGGAAATTCTTCCTCTTCTGCATATTTGTTTCCAAAGAATGGATGTGGTGGTGTCTAAATTATTTGCACACATTAGGAAGACATTGCAACCTGATAATCTTGTTTCATGGATAATCTTTTGCTCGCCCCCTTTTGTCCCAAATGTCGGCTTTTCTGTCTGATAATAATTATTGATTTTGTGCTTCATCTGTCTAAGTGCCATGAGGCAAAAAGATCAGTAAAAATGTGTGAGGCCTTTTATAGTTTGGCTCCTGTTTGCAATAGTGGGCTTAATGATTTTTCTGATGCCTATTCCGGTATGAGATGGCCCAGGTAATTCATGAATAATTTTTAAGATGGTGTACCTCACAGGACAAGTGCATTGTTCGGAACTTGCAGATTGTGTATTTGTACACAATTTGCTTTTTTGATGATGGTATCGCATTTAGTACAACTTACGTAGCTCGATCCTTATACTATCTATAACTTGCTTTTTTTGCTTATAGGATATCTTAACTAAGTGCCACCAAGATCAAGAGGAGTACGAGAAACAGATTCAGCATGCCATCTCAGTGACAAGTTCATCTGCTCCATGTGCTTCATTATTCAGAATGTTCATGGTTGCTCGATCAGACAGTCAGCGTTCATGCTTGCCTGATGTTGTGTTGAAGAGTTGCAAGACCTTTGCTTGGGATTTGAGAAAGTCTGGTGGAACTCGTGTCATTGAATGCTTAAGAGAGTTTGCCCAGGTAGCCCGATGTTTTCTTGCTACTTATTTGGTAGAGTGTGGTACAGTGCTCTTACCTGAAATCAGTTAAAATTTCTGTGCGATTCCATAAGGCATTAACTACTCTTGCATGAGAACATTTTTATATTTTGTATGGGCGTTTTTTCATCAATAATTCTTTTTTAAAACTTTTTGATTAAATATGCTTCGCTTTTTGTACTTTCTAATCATGAATCCAACTAAATTGAATTGTGTTCTTATCTGAATGGACTGGGTGTAGACTGAGCCTAGTTTTCACCTCTGCTTCTCTGTGACTAATCTTTTGCTAGTGAAACTAGAAAAAATGTGTCAATAATGGGCATGGCTGGAGGTATTTTATCTTATTTCATAACGTCACTGTGCTCTTCTGTTGATTTTGTTGATGAGTGCTTATTTTGGTGCTTAATTGTAGAGCAATAAAACAGTCATCAGAAACGTTTATTAAGATGATTAAGAAGGCATTCAACCGGTGTGTCTTCCTTTAATGCCATGTGATGTGATGTTATTTTGTAATATGTGCCTTATCATGGCAAGAACAAGGCATCCTGAAATTTTGATCCAAATGTAAACAGCATCACCTTAATTTTGAAGCTCATGCTCAAGAAATTTGTATTTTAGATTCCTTCTCAAGGTATGGAAGCAGATATTGCAGTTCAGCTTCATCACCAAGAGCTCACCAAGTGTATCAGAAACACCTATCAGAAGCCATATGTTATGTAAGTTTTTTCTATATGGTACTTGCCCACTGGAGGTGCAGCCCTGGGTTAGCCACATTGTTATAGAAGTATCTGGAGCATACCTGTGCGTTCCTTGTTGCGAGATCACCCTTGCAAACTGAGGTCACATTCAGAAGTTTCTTCAATGTGTCTGGTCCTAAACATTCACCATGACTGCATGTGCATAAAGTTGTGTGGAGCCTGACCATGTGGACTTCATGAGCATCAGGACTTTTGGCTTGAATCTGAAGCCAGTAGTTCAGCTGCAATTTTCAACTTCAAGCTGTTTCTGATTATATTGAGTATCCACGCAGGATGGCTTGAAAGTCTCATCATAGAAAGGTTGTGGAAAGGCTTTGTTTCAAACTAGAAACCAAAACATTCCATTGCCATGCCGTTGCACTTACTAACCCTATTTTGTATGGGGTCATATTGACCTTTCTACATATGGGGGGAAGAGATTGGTCCCTCTCCCCCCTTGGTCCGGATTTGTAATAGCTATGACCACCAAACTTGGTGTGGTGATGACATGTAATGAACAATTTGACGTAACCATAATTTATGCAACCTCGTTAATTATTCAGTGATGTTACGTAATTAGTAGTGGATGTGTAAGCAAATCAAATATCAAAGTGTGCATAATTAATTATTTCAACACAGTTTAGCCTTGAAGTCATTTTTGAGATATTTTCCAATAACCCAGTAGGGGCGGAATCAATGCCCCCATGTAGAGCAGGTTTAAGAAATGCAATACTTTTTATTTCATTACTATTTTGATACCTTGTTTACATACTTGCCTTTTTGGTAATTCACTGTAGTTGTGATGTCTTCCATTTTAACAGCTCTATCACAATTGTGTGTTGATTTTAAATACTATTGTAAGTGCATAGTCCTGCGCATATGAAGTATCATAAATCAACTAACCTAACTCTGACATTCTTTTTTGTTAGGACTGGAGCAAGTATGATGTTCTGCTTGGCAGAGCAAAAAAGAGCAAAAGAACACATTTCTGAAAGTGGCAAGGAGAAAGAGAATCTCAGATGCTTAGTTTATTGTCCTCAAATGTTATCCACACGTGATCAAAATATGACCAAGGCTCTCTCACGTTCAAAGGTAAAAATGTCCACTTGATTTAGTGATTACTTTTATTTTTTGCAGGTCCTTCTTATGGACAGTTCCTTAAATAAGCAGCAAAATGTCAACATGCGTCAGCAGGTTACTTCTTGCTTCTTTCTCCATTTTGTGTCCTATGAGGTGCCACGACTTTAAACCTACTTTAACCTCGGCTGCTCTGCTGCAGACTGCATCCTATGTTATGAAAGAGTTAGGTTACATGATAAAGCTGAAACGCAAAGTGAAGCTATCGGGCCTATCTTTAATTTGTTGATTGGAAAACAGAAGAATATACATAAAGAGCTTAAAGGAAGGGTAACGTCAAAAATGAAATTCTAGCAGTGGATAGAGTGCACCAAAACATGACATATAGTTTTTATTTCATGGCAAAAGCTCGTGTAGTTTTGGAGATATTAAGCCCCAAAGTTCAGCAGCTACCATCTTGCCTTTAATTATGCATGATGTCACTTGCGTACCACTCAACTTATCCAAACTTTGTACCCAAAATACTCGATCTTGAATTGCTTTAGAGTATTTTTTCTTTCATTTTATCATAAAGCTGGATAATATGTCAAAGATCTGTTTAAGAAAATATACAATTTAAATATAGGTCATGTGTTACTAAGGAAATGATGATGCTTAGCCATGGTACACCGATGACATCATCAAAATCAAGATGGCTTTGAAGCTCGATATCTCCAAAACTACTCAAGATTTGGCCATGAAATAAACACCAAGTTCCATGTTTTGATGTGCTCTATCGCCTAGGTAGATAGGTACTAAAATTTCATTCTTGACGTTATCCTTCCTTTAATGATTCCTATTCCACATGGGCTTTTCATGTGTGCTAATGCCTTGAAAATGAAACATTTCTACAATATCTCCAAATATTGATCAATTTGGCATTGTGCATCAAATTGGAATATCTGATTATCAGGAGAAGAATGGAACGTGTTTGGAAGGCCATGCAAGTGCGTCCGTCATGGCTCAGCTGTAATTTATTAGTTACCTGCTGGCAAAGGTATCCCTAAAGGATACTTTTTTTCTATTTTTATATGTGACAGGAAGTTAACCTTGTGTGACAAGCACTTGATCATTCCTGAAACTCTGAAGATAGCCAGCAAGGATTTAGAGAAGCTATGACTGTAGAATTTTAACCCTTTTTGACATTTTGCACCTATATACTGCAGTCATTAAAAAGATATTATCAGAGGGGCATACAAAACTGGCCTAATAGTTTTCAGACATGCGTAACTATTTTCAATTAGCTCATAAAATTGAAAAAGATGTCATGTTCTGAGTTTTGTGCATATTTGGACTGCCATCTTTTGTATTAGGATTTGTTCGTATTTTTTGGCCACTTTTTTCATTTTTTACTTTTTCTTGTTTTGTTTTGGGTTGTGGTTTTGCTTGGTTTTTTGGTTATTGTCTCTTACTCTGGTCGTCTCTCTTGCTCTTAGGTGAGCAGACCATCTGGATAGAGCTGAGTGTTGGGCACCCAAAAATCATGTTTAAAGCTACAGCCAGAATCACAATTGGTGGCATCCAGATGGTCATTGCTGACCTGGGATCACCGTTTTCATATGGTTACTATGCCAACCTCAGCTGCGCTTCTTATTTTCCAGGTCCTTTCTTTGTGATCCAGTAGCTTAAGTCCTTTCATTCACAAATAGTACTAACCCAGTTAAAGGGTGGGAGTCTTTTACCATTCTGTGGGGTATTCTATTCCCCCCCTTTCTCGACTCTTTGCATCTATTAGTGTTGTTCATGAACACCATCGTGTGTATTGTTCAGCACCACCACCAAACCTAGAAGCTGTTGAATTTAGCAGTTCAAAATTGGAAGAAGGTACAAGCTGTAGTTTAGTAGCACATTTAAGTGGCTGTGTGAGAATTCTTCTTGGTTCTGTTGCAGGGCATGGTCTCAAAAAGTGTATCCGTCAGGAAGTAAGAAATGTTGCTCCTACTCTGTCATTTGTAGGGTTGCTTTTACTGAAGGTTTGCTAGGTTGTATGATGTTTGGTTTGTAGTTATTCCTAATCATGGTTGTTGATTTGTCCTCACTCCTATCTAAAGCAGTTGTTGTTTGTATGGTCAATGTCATCCCTATGTTAGTTTCTTTATAATAGATCTACATGCGCAATGAACACGTTTTCTCGTCTGGACCTTACAATTGCATTTTTATGAGATTTTGTCAGTTTTATGTGACACTGTAAGCACCTGAGGATGAACTGAAGGTCGAAAAGCTTTGTGCATAATATGTTTTGAGGTTTTTATCTCTTGTTTTGAGTACTGATATGGCGGATTGTGTGTTTAAATACATGTCAGTTTTTGGTATCCTTGTGATCAAAGAAACATTACCAATATTGTCACATTTTGCAGTTTCGTGATTGTAAACCAAAATGTTTTACTTCAATGTCCCAAGAATTAAAAAGCATATTGCATATCTTGTTAAGTTTCATATTTTTAAGGTTGGCAGAGTTTGGAGTTCAGTGAGCTATCTGGAAAATATGATTCTACCAAATCCATAAGAGTTCGCCCCTTAAAGAAAGACTGGCTTGTTTACAGTAGTGGCATTAATCCCCAGTCCAAACATTCAGTGAAAACTATTCTTTACCTGCAACCCGAATATCGTTCTGTTCTAAACCAGAACGGATGCTGAAACATAAGTGTTTGGTAATGGTGCACAGATTAGTAAAGTATGTAAACTCAACAGTGATAATACGGAGTAGGTAGGAGTGATATTTCATATATCTCTGGGAGAAAATATTAAATATGTTTGTTCAAACAGTTCTTCAATTTTTGTCTCCGAGAAGTTTTCCCAATATTTCAACTTCTATCTACAAAGACATGGTCACATTGTAGCTGAATGCCAGGATATGGAATAATTATCGAAACTGTGTTTTGAATTTGAAACTTCTTGTGGTTTATTTGTTCTTTGTAAAAAATTTTCTTCAGTGGTTAAAGCTAATTTGTTTTTGTTTTCATGTCAGCATCGACTTACTGGAAGCTGCGAAGTTGTGTTTTAGAAGCTTTTCAATTCCAACTGACGATGTTAATCAGAAGGTTGCTGCAATTCATGATACAGTGATGACAATGATATCAAACTACTCCGTTACAACATTGCGTTCTTCTTCATACATGAAAGATGCGCTTATTGAAGAGGCTCGAAAAGTGGAAGATTTTGTGTGGTCTGTAAAAGCTGACTTGCAGATGGCTATTGACACGATAGAACATAAATGTTCATGGAGCACTAGTGTGGAACAGTTACTAGATGCTATCAACACAGATACTGTCCCATATACCTGGCACACGACAGGGATCATAGTGGTGGTTGTTGGGCATAATGACTCTCTTCACCAATTTGTTGCTGAGCTACAAACACTAACATCCTACTGGATGTCTATCTTGAAGACAGTGAATCATAGCAAATGTGCATATGATCTGAGTAAATTTTGCAGACCAGAAAGGTTTTTGCATGCTATGGTTCTTGACCACTGTTCGAAGCACCCTTCTCACGTTGAAGATATGTACTGGAAGTTAGAGGTATGTGTTACTTTCTCCTCTGTCGTTTTGTGTTTAGTGAAGCTTCTCTACTGGGATTTCAGCATTAAACAGAAAGTGTAATTTGCGTGGAGTTACTGGCTTTCATGATGTTGTTATGTTTAGTTTGGCATATGTGTTTTCAGGAAGGAGGATGAATTTTCTGTCACTTGGTTATTGTATTGCTCCTGCCTGTTAATTTGATACTTAATTTGGGTTCATGTCTGAAGACTTGTATGTGTGAGCATTGCATGGTTAATTGTGAGTACCAATCTTACATCTTAACCTTCATTACCTTCTATTCTAGTTGCCTTGAATGCTCATTTCAGTTTCATGTTTGAAAGGCCATGTACAGTTATTTTTTCTGTGTTGTTCTGGAGTTCTGGTAACCAATTAGTGGGAGCTGTTGCACAGTGGTGTTTCTGCTCACCTCCTGGGAATAGATAGAGAATCGATAATCTGTAATTTTTTAATTTTTGCTAATATTATCTTTATGCAACAATGGAGACAATATTAAAAGGTCATGACATTAATGTAGGGTTTTTCCCCATATGTGTTTCATGTGATTTAAGCAAATTTTGTTTCAATCATCAATTGTTATTTAATACTTAGTTATTTGAGACCAGTTTTCAGACCACCACAGACTTCATTATTTGTTGTCAAGAATTCATCATTTCATCAATTTGTCATTTTTCCGTAATGAAAACTATTATGAAGATAATGAAGAAACACATGAGAATAAAGGTTATCACTCTCAGGAACTTTGCAGTGTAGCCCCATTTTTTCAATTTTTCTTGAATTTTAGTTGAACAATCATACTATTGCCTTCATTGAGCCCCCTAACAACTTGCAAATAAACGAAACTTTGATTTGTGCATTGCAATTCATTCTGACATAGTAGTTCTTTTTGTCTACAAGTTTTCATTGTTTATTTTCAGTGGTTCGTAGCACGTTATTTGAACATTTATGTCGGAGAACCAATTTTTTTGTAGTGTTTTTCCTTCTTCAGGGGGGCCAGCGATCCCTGAAAACCCTGAAAACCCTGAAAAAACCCTGAAATGGCTGATGCCCCTGAAAAACCCCCTGAAA
>JAOBRC010514897.1:0-11477 GCA_027575255.1 Scolionema suvaense | reverse complement strand
TTCTGCAGATAGGGTACACAACATCTCATACCAAGATTAATAAATTTCACTGATTAATTAATTTTTGGGAATGATAAGTATTGATGCTCTTTGCAAAATCAATTGGGGGGAAAAGTACTCAAATTCGTGAAAACTACTTTGTTTACTGGGACTTCTTCTGTTATATTGGCACTTGTTTGTATGATCTTTTTAGTTGGGCTTGGAAGATTTTACAAAATATTCCAAATCATTTAAAAACATTGGATCAGAAAGTGAGAAACATGGATCCGTACTGTTCCCTGCGGTATCAACCGATGAAGATTCATCAATAGGAACTATTCTCAGGAGGAGATATAGTGATCATGTGAAAGATTTGTATAGCTCAGGTAAGCAAAAAACCTTGTATGTGATATGCTTCATTTTCTCGTTGTTTCTAAATGCACCTAAGTTTTGATGCCTAGTAAAGTTTGCCTGGTTCAGCATTTAGCATTGGATATAGATCCACTTAGTTATGCATTCACAAGACTAGTACTCTCGAGCTCTGAATAGACAGGGTGAGACACTTATTATTTTTGGAGAAAAAATCCGCCTGACTCATGTTTATTCTAGCTGCTCCTTTTATTTAAATATGAAACGTTTTCCATGCATCCCTTTCATTAGGGTCACCTTACCTGAACTGTAGCTTATGACATTTTATGCTTCAACAAAAACCCTTATGAAAATGACTGGTAAAACAAGGGAGTGTGTGAAGTATTGAAAAAAATTCCACCTGCCTCGTTTATTTGTTTGGATAAAAAATCCACCCACCCCGCTTGTTCCACCCACCCCTATTATTTTTCATTAGGTAATTTTCCACCCACCCGCTTTATTCCAGCCACCCCGTCTATTCGGAACTTGAGAGTAGCTTCCATCAGAATGCCACACTGATTTGCCTTTGCAGATGTAGTTTTGTATTTCCGTGTTAGCGAAATGAGGTCTGCTGATGCTATTGGTAATGTGATCCATCTATCTGCCCATCAGCAATGCTCTTTTTTCGGATCACCGCTCCATGAATGTTCCTGAAATTTGACATAAAAGTGAAAATCCGTAGTCAAAACCAATTTTTTGTTAAATTGTTCAACTTGGTGGTGGTCGTTTATTTCCAATTCAGGTCAGTTTTTTGTGTGAAACAAGAGAGTACTAGTCATATGTACCTTGTGTCATATTTGGGAAAACTTACTCAGCGTAGCCTTTTTTAGGTTGCTTAAAAAAAAATATTTCATGGCTTGTATGAGTTGTGTTATGGACCATACATAATACAGATCTGAGAAAGTCCTTGGTAGTCTTGGATGTGGCTTGCTTTGGCCTGAAATGGCCAATTGTGGCGTGCTCTTGAAATATTTCCATGCTGCCTCTATAATTTAACAACCTTACTAGTCATTCCAGTTTTTTCATGTACCATGTATCAGATCCAAGAAAAGTATTGAATGCGCCTTGGTTCAGTATAAACATCATTGCTCCTGGAGAGTTATGTTGAATATGGCTTTTATCGGTGGTATTTGATATCTCATTATATGTGGTATATCACAATGACTCTTGCTAAAATATTTGCCAATCCATTGCATAGTTTAACTACTTGCTGTTTTCTTGTAATATTTAATGTGCCACCTTTTGAGATTGTGAATCATTCGGCATAAAAACTGCGGAAGCTTTTGCTCCCCTTGAGCATCGCTGTTTATTGGGGTCAAATGTTGATCAAAGTGTCCCGGATGTATTTCAAGATTCATTTTTTTGTTGTTGTTTTAGTAGTTTTTGGTTTCTCCTTCTTGGATATGACCTGGTCTGAAAGTCAGCATTTTTAAGGGGGTTCTAGTTATGGTCATTTTGTTGGATGTAGCTGTGTTATGGTACCATCTGTGGTGTGAAAAATGATTCTCAATTCATCTGCTTATTCTGAAATTTGTTCTCATTTTTTTCAGATTTCGACAATTGGTCGTATAAGCCTCTTTCCTCATCTGCTTCTTCGTTATTGATTGTGCATCTGGCTCCTGTCTCTGACAGGTAAGAAGGTTACAATCATGTCAAAGTGAAATAGAGACCATTACTAAATTTTGCTCCTCCCAAAGATTTGCTACTTGTTATGTCATCCTAGAGTGATAAAACTAGTCGCTCCGGTCTCTGTTTGACTTGATTTTGAAAATGGTGAATTTTTCGTTGATAATCTTACTGTTTTTGGACTTTCTTTTGCGGAAGAGTCCTGAGTTAGTGCCTGTCTGTCCGCGTTTTCGTTCCTATTGAACAGATTTTTTAAATTAGTGTGCTTGTGGAAATTTGCTGTTGAAACAACAAAGTGATGGAGCCACATTTTTTAGGGAAGGGTTGCTGGGGGATTTTGCTATGGTGTGTCCTTAATCCAATCCAAGTGACCCCCACATCACCAATTGTAGGTTCCTTCGAAAAAAAAGTATGATTTGAGGCATTTCTGCCTGCGTGTTACGTGATTGTGTGTAATTCTTTACACATTAACATAGAGCTAGCCATTTTGTGATTTGGGGGGGGCACTGGTCATTGTGCTGGTCTAAAAATGTGTTAGTATCAAATTATGTATTTTTTTGGCATCAGTAATGGTGAAAGTTCAATTTGTATATACCATGTGACAGCCCCCGTGGGGGTTAGTCATTCTTGTCCATAGCCCTTTGTAAAATTTGCGCCAGTAGCCAAAATTCTGCGTTATTACTACAAACATGTATGCTTGATCTGAATGCGTCCAGACTCTTGGAATGTGAGCTAAGAAATTCTTTTCCAGCTGTAACAATTGAGAAGGATGATGATTTTATTTTTTTCACCGCTTCATCACAGTTCAGCGAATTCTCAAATCACTATCTCTCATATTAATTGCTTATCCGGTAGATGAAAGATGCAACTGGGATTAATAATTATTTGTTTCAAGTGGGGGCATTCTCATGTGCAAAAATGTATCCAGCAAGTTTCATCCTTTAATATGCCCCCCTGGATTTATGATTTGGGAGAATTTTTTTCTAAGACGGCAAATGGTCAAATAGATTTTATTTGGTTAATTTTCTCCTTTACTTTTTTTGTCCTTCAGTTCTGACCAAGGACGGCCAGCAGTCTTCAAGAGTAATGGTAAGTACAAATCATTGAAATTTATTTCCTCATCTGTGGAACTGAGTGCAGCATTGTTGTCTGTCATCTTGTTTTAATACATTTCTCCATACATTAGCTGCAGGATATTGAAAATATAAAAATATATATATGTGCATAGATCTTAGTATTGTGTGAAGTTCATGAAAAATCAAGGGGAAAAGAAGTTCAAAATCCAAAAAATCAGCAAATTTAAGGGTCCAAACCTGGAGCAACAAGACCTAAAAGCGTTCAACTGTTTGTGGCAACTTCGAAAATCTTAATTAATTCCACAGCTAAACTGTAGATGCCTCTGGAGGAAGCTGGTTGATAGAAAGTTGTAATTTGTTTTATTGATACTAAGAGACTGGATGTATATATAAGCCCCAAGCTACTTTTTGCTTTTTTGTTTTGGTCTGAATATCTTTGTAGGCATAAGCACAAGGAAATGATTTTTTTTGTTTTTTTGAAAAGGCAAGCTGTTACTTCCAACGATGAAAGACAATATCAGGTTAAAATGAATCTTAGTATAGATTCCTGCCAACTTCTATTCCTTGGGACAGTTTGGTGTACAACTTGGTCTGCAACCATGTGCCTTTCCTTTTTTTTTGAAAGTTGACTGTGAAGGTTTTAGTAGGTGATTTTTTTATTGTGTACCAAATTTTCTTCTTTCCGAGCCTTTGCCAACCGTGTCTTGTATTAGATCAACAAATGCAGCAACCTGTTTTTCAAGGACTAAAACTGTAGGCTTTTAAGACAATGCCACTGAAAGCTACCCTTTTTTCAAATCAAACCCTTTCTCAGGTTTTTCTATTATATGCGTTGCTTTGATTATTCAGAGAATTCGATATGCACTTAATATTGATACAGAAATCATCTTACAAGGCTTGTCACTTAGCAAAAAAAGTAAGTCCATCATGAAATATGAATGGTACCTGGAAGCCAAGGGAGGTCTGTCGTGGTGGGGCTTGCTGGAGTTCGTTATTAAACGTTGCGAAGTACTTTGTTGTATGTCTTCTACCAGCACTTTGAAGTAATTCATCATTTGTAGATGCTGCTGTTGGAAAACTCCTGGAGTCAATTTCCGTGACAACGCAAAAGTTCTCCGTCATTTTCACTGGACTAGCCCCATCCCAGGTATTGTGTTTTTCTTGTTAATGAAGTTAGCGAGGTTTACTGTTGCATACCCCAGGAATGGAATGATTGTTGCTCTCGGGTTGTTCTCTGTTGTCTGCCAATTATGAAAACATTTGTCGCTGTTGCTCAATTTTGTTTTTAAAAATGTGCAGAAACTGACTGTTGTTTCAGTTATATGCTATGTTTAGGATTCTTATCACGTTTCTTGGTTTAGAAGCTAGCCTGAAAACTTTATTATGCTGGATTTTAATGCCCCTAATACGTGTTTAAAAGCATAACGTTTATAAGCATATGGTAAGCCTAAGTCCCAGCCTCAAATAAAAAAATACTTCACTTAAAAACTTCATGACTGTATCATTATTATCGCAACAGTTGCTCTTCATAACGAATTTTATGCATTTCTTCCATCATTCATGCCAGAGGTATTGGCTTTTTACGGTAGCATAAACAAGAAACAGACGACTTGCAAGAAAATGGAAGTTCAGGTTCGAACAATAAGCACATACTAAGCATATTTCGAGCTATGATTCCACAGGGCCTTAAGCATATCTGAGCCTGATCCTGAAAATCAATATGCTTATAAAAAAAATATGTAGTCGCAAAGATGTGATGCTCCTTGTGAGATTATGTATTTGCTGATTTTTTTTGGGGGGCGGGGGAGCAAGTACTGACAGTCACGTTTATAGCAGATGTGGTTGTTGCTCAGGTGAGTGATCGCAAGATGTAGGAAGCGAGTTTGTAAAACGAAATCAAGGCATTTAGCGCATATTATGGGGATCTCTATCGACTTTCAATTTGTAAATGGAGGTAATTTTCTAATCTTGTATATCTTATATGCTCAGTCGATGTGAATAAGTTATGTACTCCCAGTATGCACGAAGTGCTTTTCTTCTCCGTCTTTTTGTAGAAAATGCAAGATTTAATTGCTGCTGAGCGCCTTATGGGACCTGCTTCGCTTTTCCCTCGCCATCTTCTGGAAGCATCCGAATCTAGTGATTTGAAATTCTTCAATATCTCCGACTGCCTCTACATGAACGCAAAGGACATCATTTTGTCAAGCGGCGAAAACTCATCTGTTAGCTTGATCAATGCTACTTTCAAGAGTTCTGGTAGTGGATGCAACGAGTACGTTCTCTTTTTTGTAATTCTTTTCATGCTGCCAGCTCTCACATGGAAGACGGTGAGCATTGAATGTTTCTTGTAACTGCTCTGTATCTGGGCTGTCCTTTGGTTTATAGTTTTAAGGAGTCCTGAATAGGATAGGGGTATCTATAAACATTGATTTTGGTTCCAGATAATTGTATTATTGAATTTTCGCTCAGAAAAGATTGTTCTGGTGCGCTTTTCAGAAACCTCTGCACTAATTACACATCTGTTTTTATAAGAACATACCTTTTTGCACGAAGGCTTCGATGTTCTTAACTTAATGACGGATTGTATTCGTCTAACCAAAATAAACCCACACTGTTGGCCTGTGTTCCTGCTTTATGAGACAGTGACCTGTTTCTGCGCCTGGCCAGCGAGGCAGCCAGATACCTGTGATTAATCAGAATTCGAGGCAGAGTAATGTTTGTTTTGGTTCATGATTGACAGTTCTATAGAAACGTTCGAGCATACAGCATGTGATAACGAAAGACTAGAAGTCTGCCAAACCTGCCTTCAATTCAAAGAGCTGACGAGTACAACAGATATTTAAGTCAAAATTAAAGATAATCTCAACTGTTACCAAGATTCTAGATAGTGGGTCTCTTGAGATGAAATCTACAAAGAATCCTACTTTTGTAGAGCAAACTTTTTCCGATTGAAGCCGTTGCGTTCTTAGCACATTCTTAACTTTTGACCCTTCAAAGCCTTACGTTCTTATAAACTTAGTTCTGATAAAAAAAGACGTGTATGGTGCCAGTTTCATCTTTGATTTATATGGCCCCATGCACACTTGGTGACCACTCAACCTGAAAATTCTGCAAAAATGGATTGTTTTGAAAGTTTTAAGTGGGAAACCTGGGAAAGAGTGGATTGTTTAGTAGCTGACTCTGGAAAGCAAAGAAAGTGCATATATTTTGCATTGCCTCATGAAACAGGCACCTATATTATTCCTTTTTTGACAGAAGTGTGTACATTTTTAGCCTGGTTTTAAGTCATTTTGCTATTGTTTCAGAATGATAAGTGTGCCGTGGGGACCATTGCTGGCAGAACCCAATTTGCGCAAAATAAACCGGGCAAAAAGCATGTGATTCTGGCCTACCTGTCCTAGTTTATGTTAATGTACTGAAGAATCCTCGGAAAAAGCCTGTTTTAGCCAAATTTCCTGGAAATATTCATTCCTGTTTATGTTTAATGTGTTCTTTACTTGCAGCTAGATGCTTTTTTGTTTAGGATTGTATTGGAGGCCACGGAGAATCTACCAGACAATGTCAAGGCTTTCTCCTTCAAGTATGTGCAGTGATTGTCTTATAACTTTTTTTTTTGGTCCTTTCATTGTAAATCATTAGCTTTGGTCTTATCAACATATTATTGCACTTATTCAGTATTTCAGTTTCATCGTACCCAAAGGTAAATAGTTTTTGTGGAACTATTTTTTTCGGAAACTGAAAGGACGAACACGAAATATTTTGTGGATCTGGTTTTTGTGAGACGCACACATTGATGAATTCTGCGGAATTGATTTTTGTGAATGAGCCTTTGTAAAACTTCAAGGCCTTAAATAGTGACCATATGTCTGTCTTTCCTTCCTCAGGGTGGCCACTCGTACTTAGATGTACTGATATGTATTTATTGTACTGGGATCTCAAATGTACTGGGAAATGTACTGGTAAAAGGGCATTTTTTTACAATGTACTGGGAAATGTACTTAGATTCTGTGTTGCTACTGTTGTTCAGCGTCAAGTCGTGTTACTTGTTTCTCTCGTTATTGCCTGCACTTCTCTTCTTGTGATTATGTGAGGATAGGGTTTTCATCCTTCCTAGCATTGTGGTAGGATTATCCTACCTGCTTGTACATTGCCGAAACTATACATACAGCCTTAATTGCTGAACACCTTCTAGTACTTGCACTTTGCTCCACATGAGCATAATAGTTTCATTTGTTATTTCCAGAGGTATGTTCTTTCATTGTTGCAGTGACTTGGTTTTCATTTCTTGAGCTCTGCCACTGATACATGAAAGCTGTGTTTATTAATGTAGAACATCAAACCTTATGGCGGATGTTATTTTTATTGATTATCAAGAATTTGGACCCTAGTAGAGTTAAGATGTCTGGGCGGACGGTGTCTTAGAACTTGGCTGGTTTCTTCCAGGAAGCAGGGGATGCTTACTCAAGCATCTTTCCTGGTGATTCAAAGATCTTACATGATGTAGTGCCGCTCAGGCTGTGTGGTTACTGCGAGTCTCCTGCAATAGGAAGCCATAAACGCTCGGAGCTGGTCTCCACACAATATGAACTCCGCCTTTAAAGCAAGACTTTCAGTTTCTTCGGATCTGTTTTATCATCATTATGTGCTCTGCATGTTTATTCTATAATGCTATCTATGTGACTTGTGTGTAAAAATGTTTGTTTCTTCTTTTCAACGAATTCCTCCTGTGTAATATTTTGCCTTGCCAGGGCTTATTTTAGCCCCATGTTGCTATCGACTATCGAACACAACAGGCTGCCCCTCACGATTCAAAACAATAAGATCCTTAGAAAAACATTAACAAAGCTGCCCTTTTTCTGGAAATCGAACGCATGCCCTGCCCTTCTAGAATATGCCCTGCTTGCACTTTCGCACATATTCTTGGCAGTTGTTAAGTGGCGGTTCGCCACGGTCGATACACCCACCGCTATGATAGTGTTCTAAGGTCGCTCGTTGCAGATATTTCTTTTTGTCTATTGGGAGATGAAAAGTATTCGCTTCTATTTAAAGTAGTTAAATTTATGTGCTTTCTTTCACATGGGCATCTGTTGAAAGGGACTTAATGTTAACAAAGAGGTCCTTCTTGAGAATCAAATGCAGGAGAGTGTGATTTAGTCAACGTATTGTGTACCATCAGCTCTGCTCATTTGAACCTAAAGTTCATAACATCCCAATTCCTCGCAAGATGATTTTCAGCTGCAAATCTGCTTGTCAGAACTATACGCGAAGCCTAGAAAAGACACTAAAGCTGAATGCAGATAATGAGAAAAGCAGGAAAGAGCATTAAAACAAGAGGAGGTTATGTCTGGTAAGCGGCAGAGAACTGATTTGGAAAAAGTCGTTTTTACCCTGAGACAAGAATGATATTGAGGTATCTGTAAAGGAGGATTTGAGTCCATGGAATTATGCCTTGAGAAAGTGAATTCATTTAGATCAATTCTTAAGAAGAAAAGAAAAGACTTCGATAACACTCGGGGAAAGCAGTGCTCAAATTTGAGGAGGAATCCATGAACTGTTGATGTACATTATGTATGATATTCTATCACTGGTAGACATGGCTCTGTTTTTTTAGTGCATGATTTTTGCATTCGTTTTCAAATCATCATGGTTTTGCTAATGTTTAGCCTGCTCCCAGCCCTAGCGCACTTCACTCGTTTGCTAGGTCTGCTAACGTTTGGCGCTGTTATGCAGCATGATAAAAATTTAGCAAGATCTCATGAGAGCAAAACAAAGGCACAGCTACTAATTATGGAGTGTATCGTAGCAACAGCTGGAAAGCGCGCCAAGATTCAAATTTGTTTATTGCACTCTGCTCAACAGGGCATGGAATTCTCTTTGACGTAGCAAATTGCATTGGCGTACTGAAGTGAGCAGACTGTGAGAGAAGCTAACTGTCTTGAGCAGTCTGTGAGCAGGCTAGCTAATGTTTTGTTTTTATTGCTTGATGGTCTGTTATGTGTTCATTATTATGTGTACTTGGTTTGACAGTGGTTAAAAGGCTACTCATCCTAGAAGGATGCCATCTTACCGAATGAATACCTTCCCAACTTCTACTCGAGTCATTTCTCTTTTTGTGGTGTGTCGACTTGACAGCTATGCTAATCGTTCTCCCTTCTGCAGCAATGTTGAAGCCCGTACCCGCTTCCCTTGTGCCCTTTTCTATTCTATTGAATGATGTATGTGCCTCAATATTACCTCTGCTCCTAGTTGTAAACACGTTTTTTTCAAATTTCCAAGCTATTTGGTGATGATTATATTTACTTAGTGGTAATCTGCAGGTCTCCGGGTAAAATGTTAACCATATGAAACAGATAAGACAACACTGTGACAGAGGTGCTTAATGAAATTTGCAGTTAAAAAATTCTTTGAATTGATGTACTGGCATGTGCTGGGATTTTGCTGATGCTACATACTGGGAAATTGAGAAATGTACTGAGAAATGTACTTATATGTACTGGGATTTAAAAAAAGAAATGAGTGGCCACCCTGTTCCTGTATATGTTATCTATCTGTAATAAGTTATTTTGGAATGAGTGTATTGGAAATGCTGACGACATTGATTTTAGAAGATGGAGAGGGTTCTTACATCATATTCACTGATTCTCCACATGTGTTATGGAGATTTTTATGGTACTTTTTGTAGATTCTGTTCAGGTAAGGTTTTGAAATCGCAACATTGTGCAAGTGCCGTAAGGGAAAAAATTTCGCGGGAATAATTTTTCGCAGTTAAATTTTTCGAAAATTTCGCGATAATTCATTTTCGCATTCTGGGCTAAACATCTGCAGTAAACTTTCTAATTGGCGGACACTCTAGAAGGTGGACGTCTTTGATTAGCGGGCAAGTTTATTTTCCCCTATCGATCGTTTTCTGGTCAAAACCTTATGAAACACTTTCTAAAACGTGGACACTTATAATTAGTGGACATGTCCGTCATAGCTGAAAAGCAGAACAAACAAGTAGTAAGGCTTATATACTTGCGAAAATCAGAAACTGGGAAATTGTGTCTCATTGCTAGATCATTGAGTTTGTTTCTCAGTTTTGTTCAACGCAAAACATCTACTTCGATGATCTACACTGTTGCCGTAAAATGATTATTTTTTTTTACTGATTGTGTGTTTGTTCTGGTGTTAGGTTGATCTTTTCCAACTCTACGGATGGAGACTGGACATGTGCGAATGCCAGTGTCACGTTTAACATCGGCTCGAAGGGAGAGAAATCCACTTCATTAAATTGTGGTGTTAACAGATTAGACAATTTAGAAGAAGCGATTTATGCGCCTGCACAAATGTCTTATGCTTGCTTCAACACTACTCTTTACGATGCAAACAGAACTGTATCCTTATCATTTGAAGATTTGCAGGTAGGCCCTTTTTTGTATTGTTGTGGCATACTTTGAATCATTTTTGATCGGGAACTGTGTTTTTCCCGTAGATAACGGGCAAGATCCAGACATAGATCTTCAGGCAAATTTTGGACTGCCTTGTGCTGGTCTGTGTCATATGGGCGCTTTTTTGCGACTATTCGTAGTTAAGGTCTGAATTGATAGACGAATGTAATAATCAACGACGTTTACGAACAGCAACTGCAATGCGAGGTTGGAGATAAAAATTTTAATTGTGGGGTTTCAAGGTAGTGATAGCACTAAGGTCCGTCTAAGGTATGTAGTATTGATGATAAAAGATAGACGTTTCAGAAATAGTACGAGGGACCTATTGCTTTTTTTCCGCGCACCAAATAATTAGAACTACGCTAGTGATCAAATTGCGTCACTTCCTAATGTTGGTTTCAGAATTATGTTGGTAGTAAAATGTTTTCGTTTCACTTTTAGAATTTCCCCTCAGTTCCCTACTTCAAAACAATCATCTGATGTGTTTTATCTGCTCGTTTCCGTTTTTCAGATCCAACCATTTGCAGAGAAAGGGAAATGGGGAACCCCGTACAACTGCGTCACGTTCTTCTCGCTTCCTATTCTGACCGGCATTTTCGTCACACTACTGCTGGCCACTGGTTTGTTGGTCGGTCTTGCCAGCATGGCGGCCATTCAAACACCGGACCGTTTCGACGACCCTAAAGGTGCTATGATCAATGTACCGCACCAAGAGTAACACATACCACTCTGTGGTGATGGAATCTGAATTAAGGATTGAAGGAGGCAATACCCCCTTTTGAAAGTATCCACCCATGTGCGTGATTTGGATCCTCCTGCATGCTGCTGTTCTCTTCAACACTTGCTTTCATTGACTCGATAACGCTAAGCTGAAGAGTAGCTTGGCCATTGACATTTCTCGACAATGTATGACGTCATGATTTTCGCCATAGTTTATGTCCAATTCCCTGTTCATATCACT
>JAOBRC010514786.1:0-11478 GCA_027575255.1 Scolionema suvaense | reverse complement strand
GCAGCGTTGCCTATTTGGCGTGTTTCTATCCGGTCAACTCGGGTTTGAGCAGCTTCAACGTCTGGGGCCTGCTCATGAAATGTAAGAATACCCAGTGCTTCTGAAGCTGGTCCGCTGAGCAACATTTCCGCTCTTCCATCGACCACATGGATACGCAAATTGTCAACAGTATCTTTAAACATGACTGCACCAATATAAAAGCCCTCGCAACGAGCGCTTTTCAACCCGTATGGTTTAGTCCGCATTCGTTTTTTTTTTTTTTGCAGAGGAAGCAGTAGTGTCTCGGCTAATGAGAGAGGCATTACGCCAGCATCAGCATCAGTGTCTGCAGAAACTGATGGGGGCCTATTATACCTGGGCGGTGTGCGTAAATGGACAACGTTTCGTGGCGTTTTGCGGTTTCAAGAGTCAAAAGCATCCGTAAAGGCGGTTTCAGATTTCATGGCGTTTTGCATAGTGATTCACCGCCGTATATGATGCAACGTTCTCAATTTGCATCTGAGATGCATTTCCTAAACCTTCGAAAGTATATTTCAATGTTAATCATCAAGCAATGCAGCATACATAAATAGGTTTTAAAGAAATAAATAGAGAATGAATTCGAATATTCGATTAAGGTTTTAAGTGGATACGTTTGGATAAACTGCAGTATGAGAAAACGTCAGAATCACGCAGGGGTATAATTGGCCCCCTGTGATGGGCTTCTCTTTAACAACCACTGTTACTTGATAGCGTGGCATTGGACCCTTTTTCCAATAGTGGTGACCGCTCGTCGAACATGGCCCAAGTACTTACATGAGGCAATCTTGAGTCAGTTGCGTTTAGATCGATGAACATGGCTTACAAGACCGTCATGTGTTTGATTCTCATCTGAGTCATATTTGTCTGATGAGTCTTCGTGGGTGCCAGAGGAGGAACCATCGGTATCACGACTATTATCTGGAACGCGCCTTGTTGGTGGCCGGAATCGCTTAGATTTTCCACATATTGCTTACCCTCTGAAGTGACCTCATCTGCCTCAAGCGTAACATTCGCTTTCATACGCTGGACAGGCAGTTCCACCTTTACAGCGTGGAGATAAGCCACATTTACATGGATTTGCATTTAGATTGGAGTCGTCCATTCTACCATTGCGCAGTGCATGATGGGGTTTACGGCGTTTTGAATATTTTCCTGGAGACTTTTGTGCACGGATGGTTTTCTCATCGGCACCTTCTGATGTAATACGCTGAGCACCAGCTGCCGCTGCTTCCAGCTGACGTCCATGGGACACCAAGTCCGGTAGAGACCACTGGTTGTTGAGGGCATTGCAACGAATTCCATTACTTGCAGTACCAATAATAATCTGATCGTGAGTTAAGACATCTCGTATGTTGCAGGAGCCATCTTCGCAGGAAAACTTCGCCCCAAGCTGTTTCATGCTTAACTCTATTAGCAAAGCAACCAAATGTTTCTCCATCACGTTGTTTGAGCTTGTGAAAATCAAAATTGGCGGGGGAAGTGTTGCGGGTAGGGCAATAGCGATCTTTTAAAATAGTGAACAGATCAGTATATGATATAACAACACGTCTATCAGCTGGCACAGTATCTTCAAAATCTTTCTGGAGATTTCGTTTGGCAAATCTCCCCAGAAATTGTTTCCTCATATGTTGCTGCACCCACATCTGCTGAGCCTCAACCGTTCCTTCCGGATCCTTGGCTATGGCTTCATATTCATATAAGAAAGCATCAGTGAAATCTGTAAACGCATCAAATACGGTCTCTGGGTGATCTGCCGGTTCAAACTTTCTGGGAGCAGATGCGGTGGAGACCATTTTCAGAGGAGACTATTCAGTCGGATGCCGGTCAATTAGTTCACAAAAGACGCAGGACGGGAAGGAAAGCAAGGCACCACGGGCAGGAGTCACACGTGTGGGAGCAAAAGGGAATTATTTATCCTCGTCGCCACCTAATATACTAAAAAGGCATCTTTCACGCTCAAAACTGCGTTATGAAAAAGCTCATTACAACAAAACGCAATGGTGGTTATAAGAGAGCAACTCAGTTCAGTTACACCAGTATTAACCCTATTCAGGCAGGGGAGGTGAGGAGGGTTGGATCACGCCACGAAAATTTTGAATGATTGTCACGGGTAAACGAAACTTGCTGCACACTTACTACGCGGTGACTTCTTCTAAACTTTATCGAGGAACACGAATATGGGGTGATTTTTGGTCAAAAATTTACCGTTCGGAAGGTATCGGCATATTTTTGGAAGGTACCCGGCCTATATTTGGACCTTTTTCAAGTTTCGAAATATCCCGACCTGAATAGGGTTCAGCAATCCGTGGATAAGTGTTGCACGGCAAAGTCGTAACACAGAATAGCATTCGTGTCTTAATAATTCACTTTCTGCATTTGGTCATGCAGTATTGGTCTTCTAGCGGACTGTGGATAGACATCTGATTGATCAGTACATAATTATAAATGCATGTGTAAAACAAGATCGTAGGGCGAATTATTGATGCAGAACGTTTCTTCAGACTGACTAAAGGGCTTCTCGCGTCAAGGATCGTTGCGTAAAAAAGACTAAGGCTATTCTCATCCACGTGATCTGGTATGGCTGCATTGTCAATGGACTGGTCGAATTAAAAAGGAATTTCTTGCGTTTTGTATCCTGGCAATTTATCATCGACTGGTTCGACTCACTCATGTTGTGACGCATGTGAAGACATATTCGTGTTCGCAGATGCATGGGCGGATCCCGAAAAAATTATGACCGGTGCAACGTGGGATTAAACAAAGTAAAGTCTTAGTCCGGGAGACCACTGTGAGCACTATTTTTAGGCCTGCGTATTGTATTGGTGAGCTTTACGTTTTTATGATCTCGTTGCTTGAACTGTCTCTAAACCTCAACATGACGCACCATTCTTTAATAAGTCTAGAAGAATAAGAATAACTCATGCAAAAGAAGAATACTTAGCTCGAAGCATGATAGATCTTCTACGAAAGTACTAGGAAAAACAAAACACAGTCATTTAACTTTAAGGCCCATGTAAATAATGTAATGGCTAAATCTTGAACACATGCACACATACGCACCTTTTTATGAGAAGAACGTTTATCAGAGTCATACGTTATAAACGTTTTATTTGCTTCACTAAGCAACTTTCATAATTTAACCCTATTCTGGTTGGGGAAGGGCTAAATTTAACCCCCAGGCCATTTTTCAACAATAGCTTTAAAACAACTTGCGCCAGCAAGCCGCAATTGATTTTAGTCATGTATCATTTTATTAAAAACATTCATGCCGAATTTGGGTGCAATCTGTCATGTAGTTCCGGAGATATGAGAATTTCGTTGAAGCTCATTTGAGCCATTTTTGGGTGTTTATTAGTAAAAAAAAATTGAAAAATTGAAATTAAGCCTTTAGTTTTGCACTAATTTTGTTGGGGTATGTTATAGAATACTAAACTCATACAGAAGAACCAGTAGTTTGGTCTTGGGATAGTAAAAATCTCGTGTAATCTTAATTTTCGACAATCACGCTGACAAAAATGCTGATGCAAAATTTGAACAATGACGGGTGTCTTATTTGATTTTTCTGAAAGTTCACTTGTTTATCTATATGCCTGCCAAGTTTTATATGATTCCAGACAACTGGTCCTATGTTTAGCACTGGAAAACGCCTATACTTACTGTCTACCTTCTCTTCTTGTCAGCTTTCTTCTCGTCTTTGATCTTCTCTCTTCTATTTTAAAATTGGAAACTGCGGCAAATAGTGATTATTATCGCTTTTGGATAAGGGAGAAGATCGTGGATGTGAGAGAAGATCAAGGACGAGAGGAGAAGGTAGACAGTAAGTATAGGCGTTTTCCAGTGTTCAACATAGGACCAGTTGTCTGAAAACCCCAACATTATCACATTACTAAGCTAATGACCAGACAACTCTTATACAAACAATTCATTTTATGGTTCCTTCTTCAGTGCTCTAAAAATTAACCAGGGGGGTGGGTATTTTTAGCCACCCCAAACCTTTTAACGTCCATCAAAAAGCCCAACCGGAATAGGGCTAATAAAAATGCCACTTATCAACAATCCAATACTGCAGCCTAATTAAATTTTTCTCTTTTTTATAAGAAAACATGAGTTTTGCATACGTCAGAGACTTCGGGCGGAAGTTACCTCAGAAAGGGCAGAGAGCCCTTGGAGGCACAATTGTATAATCCTCGTCCAAACGGTACTTTTATGGAAAAACGTTATACATGCATTCACAGCACCACTGGGGGAGGGCCTCGCCCCCTCCCTCCACTTTTTTGCCAAATGAAAGTTTTTTTGTAATAGAGTTATTAGGTTTTCAGAACATTGTTTCAACTTTCGATTCCCCAACACCCCCCTCCCCAGTTTAAAATTCGTGGCGCCGTCCATTACAAGGGTCATTCATTCAAAGTTTCACTCGCCCTTCATGACCAGCAACAGCTGCAGCAGTTTGTCTATTTCCTGTATGAAGCGTTCACTTTTCACTTCGTCTTTCAGAAAACTAAAATTTATTCATTGGTGTGCGAAGAAATAGAATAATTAGACTTGGCCAATGCAGAGAAAACCTAATAGAGCGTGCAAGGATATGTGGAAGCAGATTGAATTGAACGGTGATATGTTGAGGTCAAGCAGGTCAGTAATGTGAGGTACTTCGACCTGGTTTCTATAGAATATACAAGGAAACGAAGGTTATAAAATACACGAGAGTCTACGAGCAGAGAAACCAGTAAGTGCTTGGTGAAATTGCAAGCAGAATCAAATCAATCGCATTAAAGCGTAAATTTATAAAATATTAGGGACTGACTTTGTTATCATATGTTGCTATTCACATGATTATCGGTCATAAAAACTGGCCATAAAAACTTAATCTTGGAGCATGTGATTGATGCGATCGCAAAAGTAACCTGCTTCACAGACCACCTCGCATCAAGGACTAAAAATATCCTCGAAGAGTCTGCCGTCTGGCTACCGCAACGGATGCATCCCCTGGATCCGTCCATGTATGCCAAGTGTATGCAGAACACACAAGTGTAACACGGTGTGTAACATTATCGTATTTAAAAAATTCAACAAAATCCACAATCTTGGGCGAAATATATTGGACAGAGGCTATTTTTTGAGCAAAATTCAAAATGGACAATTTCCCTTTTTTGCTTGCAGAACCAAATTGCTAGTAAAAGCCGCAAAATCCATTTATAGTACAAGTAACATCCATCAACGAGCGAGTGCGATGGTGACATTTTCCTGTTCTCGGTTATGGAAGGACTAGCAGGTCTTCTTTTAATTGATCCACCTGCGTTTGTCCAGGATTGCAGGTTCAAAGGTTCGATAAATGATAGCTCAAAGTAGCTTCTAAAAGCAGTTTTCATTAGTTACACATTATTCTATAAATTTGAAAGTTTTTCAATGTTATCAACATTTATTGATGTCTAATCATGTCGGAGTCGTGGTGTGATCGTGCCATCTATATTTTTGATTTTTGATTGATTGTTGATGCTTCTTTGGATGCTTTTTTTAGAAGGACTGAACTCATATGTACATTTACGGCTGAGGTGGATCCAGGAAATTGACAGCAAAATATTTAAGATGTGGATTTCGTATATGATATCAGGGCATCGCAAGATTTTTCCATCACAAAAACTGGAATGCTAATCTACATGCCTTTTAATGTCTGGAAGAGCATGGTGCACTGTGTTCCTGAACTCATTGTTCATAGCCATACAAATATGATTATATAACCGTCATATCGCTTGGTCATATCACTTTGCGTCGGTCATTCACTTATTTGGACAGAACAAACACGTACCCAAGTTCGCCAGGTCCAAAAATGCGGGCAACATCTACGACTGTAGTGGTCATTTGCTTGTTAGTCATTTGGTTTACTGTGCTTGCTGCATCGTGAGTTCTGTTCAGAGTTCTATTTCATTTGCGTCAATTTGTTAAGTGTGGTAAGTAGTGAGTTCACAAACAAATAAGCTGCTGCTAACAGTTGAAGGCGCGTGAACTGTTCGATGTCGAAATGCTTCTATTCCGTAGTGAATATCCCATGAATGCTTTCAAAATTAGTCAAACGCGTAGTGTACTTCCACTGAATACTTATTTACAACGCGTCGGCATTTGCGCCAGTTCTTAAACGGGTGAATTCACGTATCGTGTAAAGTTTTCCATTATGCAAAGATGTCAAATGCAATGACGAGAACTACGTGGAGAAGATATGTATAATTTATGTTGTCCGTGTATAAATGGTGGGACATATGTTCCTGATTAGACACATGATGGTTGCAGCACAGTGGAGAGCTCAGCAGTTGACCACTTCACATCTATCATAGTCAAGTTCAATCAGGACGCGGGAGGCAAGTAAAAAGTAAGCAGTCTGTTCGTACATGATATCAATAGTACTAGACTAGTCTTAAAATGTTTGCGTCTATCTTGCGAAAATAGCTAACTGGTTAAAGAAAGATATCTCACTTTTGTGCTGAACTGCGAGCTTATGCCCCAAGAACGTTTTAGCTGATTTTCTCTCTCCAGAAAAAGTAGCTAATATTGAGGTAATTTTTTATTCATTCAGTTTCTTTCTTCATTCATCATAAAATGTCAACGACATGCAGAACAGGGGAGAAGAATTGGCAAAGAGTGGAAAAACACCTCACTGAGTGCCAATGCCATACCCCCTCAAAAATAAAAAAACACATTATAAAACCATTGAGTACATAAGAAACAACACAATAGAAGCACTACAAAGAGGACAATACACTATGCACAAGTCTACGGTGTTGCAGTGAGAAGAAAAAAGAATCAGAATAGAATGAAGGCATACTACGGTATCACATCAGTGCAACTAGCAAAGGCTTCAAGGTGGCGAAATCTCTTTGATTGGTTAATAAATCTAAGGGGTCGATTACATGGAGAGATTCAGCCCGGGCTGAACTTTCAGCCTACTTTAGGGGGGTCAACTTTGGGGTCGATTACATGGAGAACTTCAGCCCGGGCTGAAAATCCAGCCCGTCTTGCCGGACTGAAATTCTAGACCGCCTCTCTGGTCAACTACCAGTAATTTGACCCTTCGTTATACATGAAGCGATATTTCAGCCCGCCCCGGGCTGAAAATCCTACCCCGCTCTAGAAAAGCGGGCTAGGATTTCCAGCCCGGGCTGAGGTATAGAAATCTACTGATTACACTTCTGATTAAGGCTGCAATGAATGAGCGAGGGAGTCTCAACCCGGGCTGAGATTGTCATGTAATAGAGAGCTAAAGCTAGCCCACCAAGGTGGGCTGAAAGTTCAGCCCGGGCTGAAATCTCCCATGTAATCGACCCTTTTGACGTTTGTATTACATGGCACTCTCGGCCCGAGCTGAGATGCCCTAGCCCATTCATCACAGTCTTATCAGTAGCGACATCAGCAGAGTTCTATAGCTCAGCCCGGGCTGGAAATCTTAGCCCGCTTTTCTAGAGTAGGCTAGGATTTTCAGCCCGGTGGCGGGCTGAAATGGTGCTTCATGTAATACGAATGGTCAATGTACTGGTGTTTTACCAGACAGGCGGGCTAGAATTTCAGGCCGTCAAGACAGGCTGGATTTTTAGCCCGGGCTGAATTTCTCCATGTAATCGACCCTTAACTGCAGCCTCTACTAACAATCTATTAGTACTAGAATTGTAGACATTGCTTCCAAACAAGAGGAGAGAAGTCAAATGACCATCTGGGTGGCTGGGCAACATCTGAAGCACACATTTTTAGCATAGCTACTGATATCATGTCGCAACCATGTGCTTTATTTGAGTTGAGATTAACAATAACTTCAATAATGGTAGCGGTTCAAAAATGTAAATATTTTAAAGATACCCCAGTTTTTATTTGAAGGTCCGGTAGCACACTTCAATTATCTAAGGACTGGCATTGACGAGAAAAAAAAATACTGACGAGATCAGCCTTTTGGCGAAAATTTGTAATAAACTGGTCATTCTCACAAAGGTGGAATACTAGTTAGTTTCTTCTTATTCACCAGTTTATTGAGCGAGGATCTGACAACTTTCTGTCAAGGCTAGCTAAGTAGTCACTTTTTGCTTTCCTTATAAACTTGTTAGTAAGATTTTGAACATCGGAGCCATATTACTGACTGTTCGATGATCTGGCTCTGCCCACCCATCTATTATACTCTCGTTGGTTTCTCTTAATAGCTGTTTCAACCTCTGGAGTAATCCAAGCAGCATCTCTGTCACGATAGGTAATAATTTTATTTGGAATGAAGATATTCATAATTTGTAAAAACATTTGCGTAAACAAAGAACACGGTTCTTCAACATTTTTCCAAGTGAATATCAGATCCCAATTTATTTCACTGAATCTCCGTATGATTTTTGCAACATCAGCCTTGTCGTAATCCCAAGTTTGCTTTTGGTAGGGGGCTGGGCTAGATACAGAGATGTTCAACTTTCCATATATAATCTGGTGTTTGCAACATGGGTCAAAGGAAGCTAAGACACCATGATCAGAAAACAATGATGGTTGGTCTGTGAAAGTTATATTCAGGGACCTACAAAGGAATTCCCTTGGAAAATGAGTAGGTTCATTAATGATCTCATAAAGATTTTTTTCAATGATAAAACTAACAAGTTGTTTTCCCTCGTGTATTCTCATATCATCTGCCCAGAAGATGGGCGATCTAGAATTAAAGTCACCAGTTAAAATAATAGTGAAAGGATTTTCTGCCATACAGAGATCTATGATCTTATTATTCAGTCTATCATAATCGTTTACAAATTAACCTTTCGTGTTTTACAGTTCTGATTAGACCATTTGCATCTATTACCATGTCGTCCTTGTTTTTCTTTTCTTTTCAAGAATGCCATGTCCAAACCAATCTTCTCTTATGCACAATCGTAAAACGGAAACTTCTGAAGAAAATGGGTAGCATCTGCATCTGGAAATAACCGTTTTTGATGCGTTTGTTTTCGTCTACCTCATTGGCTGATTTTATTCAGAAGGCTAGGGGTTTAGTAAAACGTAACACAGAGTGATTAGATGCAGCAAAAGGGATTTTGCAATCTGAGTTGAGCTTGATTTTGACTATAGGTCATAACCTCTGGAGTTTTCACTTACGGTAACGATGAAGGCATGCCTAACCGAGTGCTACAAACAAACTGAGAAACAAATTAGGTAGCAGGTACATTGCCAGGTTTAGACATTCTCTGTGATTCCCATCTATTATTCTCTATGGAACAGGAGGGTGGTAGTCCACAGTCCATCGCAGCAGACCAGCTTCAACTCTGTGGTTTCCCTGTTGCATCTACAATTAAAAGTAGGCATTAGATTGTAGTAAAGGAAGATGAAGTGCTCACCTCAATCACCGCCGAAGTCACCAGGAATTCGAGGAGGAGATGACCTATCACCTTTATGATCCAGAAACAATTGTAAACAATGCTGAAACGAAGGTCGATAATATAAAAAGTGATTTAGGCCTTAAAAATAATAAATATCTGATCACAAAAATGTCACACATGTTCCACTTTTAGTGCCCGTTCTCTATTTTCCTACTTGCCTGCTGAGTAGAACATCAAAAATACTAGTATGTATTTCCACTGTTTCGCGCAAAAAAATTATCTCGCTGTCTGGAGTGTCTGATGATTAACTGTCCACCGTTTGGAGAGTTTTTGATAAGGTTTTCACCTGAAAACGATCAGAGAAAATAAATTTGTATGCCTTTAAGCGGTGTCCGCCTTTTAGGATTTCTGGTAACTAGAGCGTTTAGTACCTACCTGAAACTGCAATGAAGTCAGCATTTTATCAAAACATATCCCGAAAAAGTGCCTTTACTAAACTGTATCAGGTATGTGTTCGTTTTCAACGATCATTGAGTGTGTCTCAAAGGGATTTGCATTCTTATTTCGTCAAGAGACAATGTCAATACGATCATGGCTAATGCTCATAACAAGACTGGCTGCAGAGTTTTACACCAATTTGTGCATTTACCAGTTAACATGAAGTTCATATATCCTTTGTTTTTTAAGGTGATATGGGTAACGATCCACATAAATTAGCACACTCAGAAGTGGACGAATTGACTAAACGTACTTGCTTCAGTAGCGAGGAAGTATTGCAATGGTATGAAAAGTTTCGTCATGATTATCCCCACGGGTATATGAACAGGAAACAGTTTGAGCACGTGTACGAGCAGCACTACAAAAGAGGAGATGCTAAGAAGTTTGCAGATCATGTATTCAGGGTATTTGATTTCAATAGCGATGGAAGGATTGGTAAGACTTTTTGATACATTATTTGCTCTATTTACATGGCATAGGAATCTCTGGCTTTATTTGAAATCGCATGACAGTTCACATATTTTCACGGGAATTCTGTTTATAAGAAAGTGAGTACTTGGAACAATGACTATTTTGGACACTCCGTGCCCATCTTCCTGACCCGAAAAAACTAGAAGCTTTTCTTACATTTCTAAAGTATGCCCTAATACGAGGATCAATAATGCAGTTTTAGGATGAAAGTATGCACAAACACTGTGCTTCGACCATGAAGACTGTTGCAATCACACATGTGGCAAAAAGCTTATAGACTGGACTTTGAGCCAATTTTAACTGAACACAATACACAAATTTTTTCAAAAGGACTCTCGATACTAAAGTCAAGAAAACATTCAGAAATGCCCACCACTTAGGTCGTTTGCTTGGCTTCTTTCGTAACAAAATAAGTGCATAGTGTGAGATTTGCTGTCATAGGATGGACAGTACAATCACGTGTGTGAAAGCAATACTGACTTAGAATTATTCATGAATTCATGCCAGGTTACACTCGATCGCCAGTTCTTTAGCTTGTTAAAATTTAATTCTACTTCTTCAAATTTACCAGAAAGTATGGAGCATGGGAAATATCATTCTCTTTCTGCCCGTTTGTGTCTCGTCAATATACCAATTTTTGTATGTAAAGCATGATTTTCTTTAAGTTGAGCTGCCTGTGACATTCGACAGGAAGTTAGCTTTCTTAAAGGTTGGTTCCCGCTTGGGTTTAACATCATCAGGCTATACAACAAGCAGTTTATTCTTCCGGTTAATCAGTTCGATGTGAAACATATACAACAACTTTAATTTAAGACCTTCCCTGTTTTATCACTCCTCTCTTTAGAGAATCTACGTGATTTGATAGCCACTGACACTGCTCGAGCTCAGAGTGCTATTAACTCCGTTCTTGCCATGCAGATTAGCTACATTTACCTTCACGTACTTCATAAATCAAATTCAATATAGCTCGCTTCTTTCATTAATGATACCTAGAGGCTGCCCAACTTAAAAATATCAGACTTTTCTTGTACTAGTACACCTTTTCACAAATCGTTATCATACAACGGGGAACTAGTACACCTTTTCGCAGATCGTCATCATACAACGGGGTACTAGTACACCTTTTCACAAATCGTCATCATGCAACGGGGTACTAGTACACCTTTTCACA
>JAOBRC010514675.1:0-11479 GCA_027575255.1 Scolionema suvaense | reverse complement strand
AAGCAGAGTTTTCTCAGATGTGATACGTGGCCCATAACATGAATGCAATTGCTACTAAGTTTCAAACAAAATATTACCAAAAAGTGACGAACGGACCAGGAATTATTTTCGTACAACCTTAGAAATGGCCCTTTTTGGACGAACATAAAATGCCTTTTTGACTATGTTAAGGGATAAATCTTTGCGTGGACTTATTTTCGGAGTCCAATTTTTTAGATATTCTGCGTGGATATATTTTTGCCGATCAGGGATGCAGAAAAAAATGTATGGAAGTAATTTAGTGAATGTGAATCAGCGAAAGAAAAGGAGGAAGTATCAACATGGTAACTGAGAGAAAGAACGAGTTCAAGTTCATTGCTATTGACTAACGTTCGAAAAATTAGTTCAATGTGATAAATTTTTCGTAGATTTAATTTTGTTAATTTAGCACAAAATTCGCAAAAATTAATCCACGCAAAAAATCCCCTTAAGGTACTCCAACTCAACTTCGGAAAGTCAACTTCCGCTCAAGCTGCAGCCTTGAAATTTGGACCCCTTATTCTTACCAAAAATGAGAGAGAAGTTCCAAATCTTGGTCCCACAGGTGGTCTGGTCTCCAAATTAAACACTTCAGAAATTTGCAGACCGGCAATACAGTGCTCCACAGGTACCGATTCAAAAAGTTTTAATCAGCTGAAAAACGGGCGGCAACAGTAATTTCTAACAAAAAACAATGAAAGAAGGATGGAAACCTTGTGTTTTAATGGCAGCGTAAGTCAAAAACATTTATTCTGAAATTTGGATTTTGGCAAGTCCCTTGACTTGAGCAAGTCTCGCTTGTTTTCATACCCAGTCCAACCCTCTCAATTGAACTCCCAACAACCGAACGGAGCTCCTCCGTATACAGTTAGCCGCACACACACACCGACTGTCAGAATGAAACTTCATGGCGCTATACAAGCGGCGACTTCTTAAAGTCAAGCAAGTCAAAAATGGCAAAAATTTTTTTGGATCTTTCTTTCCTCTCTCCCCCCTTCCCCCGTCCCCTCCGCGGTATGAAATTGATTCAAATTAGACATGTTCTGACAGAGCACATAAAAAGCAATCATTTAAGCCCAAAATCGTTGAAAACGGTTAAACAGAAAGTGAGTCAAAAACCGAAAACTTAGGGGGAAAAATGACATTACCCCCTGTCAGAAAATGGCAACGTGACACCCCTTATTGTGGGTATGACGACCAAACTTGCACCAAAAGATGCGCAACTGAATTCTTGACCAACCGTTCTCGAGAAGAGAAAGACAACAAATATTTGTCTCGATGTATTTGGTATTTTGGCCGGATAGAAGTGCTTAACACGTGCACTTTAGCCGTTAGAACGTGTTCAAATTTCAAAACCAGGGGAACAGCACTCCCCGCCTCCACCCTCCACGATGGTTTCTCCTGAAATGAAGTTTGTGTTGTTGCTCGAAGTTGCATTTTTCCTATCCTCATATACACTAGTGCTTTTGTAACCAAAGGCTGGTAGCTAGCCAGCTTTTGAAAAAATATGATTCACTTACAGACGAAGGCAGCAAAAACTACTGTCGTACAAACAGTACGGGCCCTATTTTAGCATCTTCTCTCAGAAAAATTAGCTGGTGCAACGGAAAAATTTGTTTGCTCTGCCTGTAAATGATCCACGAAATCACGGAACAGTATCAGAAGACTCCACTACCTCAAATAAAAGAGCCACCTACGTCGCATCTAAAGCGCGATCCAGCAATCGTGAATATGAACAGAAACTATTTTTCGTTTATATTGTTTGTGTGAATTGGTTCTAATTTCGATTGATCACTAACAGTCCATAAAAATGTGTTCAGAAGTGTTCCAGGGTTGCCACAGGAAATTGAAAACAAAATTCCCTGACCAATCAACCAACTTCCCTGACCATATGAATATCCTTTGGAGGCTTGCAAGGAAAGGTTAGGAAACTGTACAATTTTATGCAGGGTCAGTAAAGAGTACAATGAAACTGTGGCAGGTTTGGTACAGCAATGTAATGCAAATAGTCCATGACTTCCTCAGAATTTGCCAACTTTTACTCTGATTTCTGAGTTGTGAAACACTTCATTGCGCACCTGAATTGTTCTAAAAATGGACGTATTATATACTCATAATTGTCTTCAGAAGCTGTGCTGTTTAACATTCGGCAAGACAAAACACAAAATCTCTAGTGGCCATAGCATGCAACATCACTTTTTATATTTCCGCTGGGATACATCTTCAGCAAACTTTTTTCTAATACAGATTCACAAAATCGGAATAAGATATTTAGGAATTGAATTGTAACATGAAGTGCAATAAGAATTAATTATATATAAGGTGAAGTGCAACAAGAATCAATTATAACATTAATTGCAGCAAGAAACATCTATAACATAAAGTGCAACAAGAATCAATTATGATAAAGAAAACACAACACACTAGGTGAAATGCATGATGTAACATCGGGTGTTAGCAATGTATATAGGAGTGAAATACCTCCAGAGAGTGACAGACCAAAGTGGCTACCACTTTCCCCATATTGACAGGGAATAACTCTGACGATGAAAGGACAGGAAGCATAACGACATGAGACCTGGCTACACCTGCAAAAAGACACAGAATAAGGCTGACTTAGACGGTTAGTAAGAGTGACGTGTGTGAGCAATCACCGGAACCGATGACAATGGCTGGACATGAAGTGAAGCAAGAATCGATTATGTATAAAATGAAGTGCAACAAGAATTCATTATGACATGAAGTGCCACAAGAATCAATATAGCACGGTAAACAGTCAATTGTCAAGTGACACAACTAAGAAACCCGTTTTTGAAACGTCTTCATTCTCGTGGAACCTATATTCATCAAAACACTGAACAAAACATGCAATCCAATAAAGAATGAAATGCGACGCAAAATAATGGCTAAAAGAAAATAAACAATGCTCAAGTCATCCGGAAATACTAAGAAATTAATCATATCATCATGTCATCATTTTCTAAAATAGTTTGTCTCTGAACAATTTAAAAATAAAACTTTGAGGTCACATGCATTTTTTGGCACAAACATATCATCAGAATCTCCTAAACTGTAAAAATGCATCACAACTCGACAGGCAGTCTCTGCCTTGTAAACTTCAGTTTCATATCGCCCTGCAACCCAATTTTGAGATGCCAAAACAAACCCACAAATGATTCAAGGAGTTAAAGTACCACTGGCCAACATGCCACTAAAACAATGACAATTCAATTTAAAGCAATGGCATTTCATTTTTTTCCAACAATCTTAAGAAGAACACAGTGTCATTCGAAATTCTACGATTGGACCACATTGAATATCAACAAAGAATGTTTAAAAATAAAAAACAAAACAAGAAAAAAGAAACACATGTTTTGAGAATGCAGCTAGCATTCAGTGATATCAAGGAAAATGTAAATACGACAAGGGAACTATGATACATACATAAGTTATGTATCATGATTGCATGAATCAATACTCCACATCACGTATACAACAAAGGCTATATTTTACAGGACAAAAGTGACACAGTATGATACACACATTTAGCAAATAAAAAATAAAGCCATCCCCAAACGTTTTTCCCTGGCTTGGGTAATTTTTTAACATTATTCCCTGACTTTTCCAGGATTTCCCTGACGTTTGCCAAAAACATCGTATTTTCCAGGTTTTCCAGGTCGTGTGGCAACCCTGTGTTCTCCGGTCCTACTGCCAATCTGTGGTTTCTGTTACCTTTTACCTTCAACGGCAACAAATTTCTGCGGAATTTAATTTTGCGATTTTGACCTTTTTTCGCAAAATGTTTTCCGCAAAACCTGCAAGTAGTTAGCCAATCGCAAAAATTTCTTCAGCAACACATTGAGCCAATCGCTCCGCAAATTTTCAAAAAACTTTTAAGTATCAACTATCCATTATCCAAAATCTTACTTTTTGTCTTCCTTTGCCGCTGTAAAGACCAGTTTACAGCTCTCTCAGGCCGAAAAATGAAACGGATCAAGACTCAATCGCAAAAATTTCTTCCACAAAATACAATGTCTTTCAAGTCTGAATAGCAAATATTTCTTCCCTTACTAGTATTCTGTGGTGCATGATAGTACTTCTACTAAGTTTAGAAAAAAACGGAGCACTCCCTTTAGCTACAGATGTCACGAAGAAAGTAAAAACGATTCTCGTTAAAGCTGAAATTCCTCTTTTCATTAGTTATCTAATACAATTCGTTATTATATTTCTAACAAAAGACTATGATTCTAATAGCAACAGCCACTCTCTAACTTCACAAGACTAACACATCTATGATAATAGTACTTTGATCTCTAATATGAATTTGATAACTATGACCACACGTCCTCATCTACATCTCCACACTTTAAAATAATATTGATCATCTACACATAAAAATATAATATTATTTGAAATAGAACAACCACACAACGCGACGCAAAAAAAAACCGCAAGCGTTGTAAAAAGCATGTACGAAAAGGTGCACAAGCAACTCCATTCTACGGTCAAACCACCTAACACGTTTTTTTTTTATAAGAACCTACTTTTCTCGACTAAGGCTTCAACGTTCGTGACTTAGGTTGGAATTAAGCCTAAAAATATTCTTAACTCCTTCCTAGCTAAAGTTTTTCGGAAAATGTGTATTGCTCGAATTATCATGGTTTGGTACTCAATTGACTGAAAAATACCGTTTTGGGGCAAATCCGCGAAATTAAATTCCTTCATTTATTTCCAAAAATGCTCAACCGCGAAAATTAATTTTCGAGGCATTTATCCAACATAGAAGAGCGAAAATAAATTCTACAAAAAATATAGTGAAATTCCGAAAACCTTTAAAATTGAGCATTCTTTATTAATTACCTTTGAACTTTGACTATCTATTACAGTGACAAGTATATCATGCTAAAACGTTAGCTTGATGGGGAAATAACTTCCAAAAATTTATGAAAAGTGTCCAGCCGCGAAAACGTATTCCCGGGAAATGCTACGTTTAGCATGGACCGTGAAAATTTCTTCCCTCAAGGTAGCCTGAACTGGCAGAGGAGAGGGTGGAACAACTGTGAAAATCTTTGTGGGGATGGGGTATTAACAGCTGGGTTGGTCATAATTTTACTGTTCAAGATTCCGTGACACCCGGATAGTCATCACAATATTACGTTGTGTATACACACTTTCATACAAGAAGGTAGAAAAAGCAAAACAATGATTGACTGCGGTACTAAAGCAATTACTTTGTTTATACTACTACAAACAATTTTTTTTTCTTTGCACCAGAAAACTCAATCAGCTGAGGGAGTGAATAAGGTCAGGCTGGATGGAAACATATCTATTAGCGCCCGTCTCGCTAACTGCATAGTGAAGTGCAGGTAACCCACAAAAGTATCTTGAGTAAGACAAGCTTACAATCTGTTCGTAAAAAGTCATTGGTGCACGTTTCAAACAAAACTGTTCATATCAAGTAACATGAAAAATGACATATCACGAAAAATTAATGAAGACCTATAGACCGATCCATCACGGGAAGCAGTTCGCTTCTGACGCATCAACTTCTACTAAACTATAAAATCAATATATTAATTAAGCATGACAAATACATACCTCGACTTCTCAACCAGAGCGTGTTTCTACGACAAGCTTTGCAGCTACCAGATCTTCAGCGGCAAAACCTTGTGATTTAAACACTCTTGTTCGCGACCAGTCAGCAGTTTTTACACCATTGATGATCTCCCCCAATTCACCATCTATGCTAACCTTCGACTCTATAATATCACCAGCCTCTTTGGCCGCACCTTCCCGCGTGTCGGCAATAATTTGACTGGACAGCATCAACTCATCATCAACTTCCCGCGTATTGGGGAAGTTCGCTCCAACAATATTGACCAGAGCACCAGGTTTCACCCACCGTCCGAATAGAACAGGATCTGTAGCTGTGGTGACAGTCACAATAACTCCAGCATCTTTCACTGCACCTTCCACTGTTTCACATGCGACAGCTCCATACTTCTCAGCTAATTTCTTTGCCTTCTCCAACGATCGTCCATATACTCTCACTTCTTTGAAATTTCGCACCAATCGCAGAAGTTTGAAATGAGTTTCTGCTTGAAGCCCAGTGCCAATAATGGCAAGGACATCATCGTTCTCTCTGGACATATGTTTCACAGCCACCGCAGTTGCTGCTGCAGTTCGTAAACCAGTAATAGCATTTCCATCCAGAACTGCCCGTGGCGTCCCTGACGTTGCATCAAACAAGGTAACTATAGCCTGGATGGCTGGTTTCTTGTACTTCACCTCGTTTTGCGGGAAAAACGTCAATAGTTTTGCTGACATCCACTGGTCCTTTACTGAGTACGCAGGCATCAGCAAAAATGATCCACCCACTTCCTCGATGCTAACAACTGAACGAACTGGCTGCACAATGCCACCGCTTGGACTGTCCGAAAAGCGTGCAAGACATGTCTCCACTTCAGAAATCAGTTTATCTAAAGGCAAACTGCTCTGCACAGCGGCTTCGTCCAAAAACAGAACTTGTGAAGACATGACGATCAAGTGGACCTACTGATGGACTAGATCTAAATGGCAAAGACAAGCATAAAAGCACTAGAATACGTTAGGTCGAAAAACACAGCTTCACTTGCTTTACGACTTGCTAAATCCAGACACATAAAAAAACATAAAATTAAACGGTCTCCTTGACACTACATGAACAATCGTGAAAATCATTTCATCAACTTTGATATGCAAACATATTATGACTCATATCGCTGAACGTACTGCGCACACATTGTCTTCACAACAATCGGTTCATCAATCTGTAACGAGAAATGCAATTGTTTCAATGTTGAAAGTCACCAGTGTTTCATCGCATGAAACAATTGATATAGCAGTTGACCTGTCCGCTAACCTTTTGATGGGATTCCACGAGCAAAATTGCTCACACAATTATCCAAATTTTACAGGCGCTACGTTGTCAATATCTTTGTACTTTTCATACAGAAAAGGAAGAACTAGATTTTCTGGTCAACGTCTATATGTTCTGCACAGTACCATCAGGCCTACTATAGAGGCGGAGGATTGTAGACAACATCCTTCTCTAGATGTGTCGTTGAGCAGCAATGCTGATAAACGGAAGTAAAGAATATCAACTTTCACAAGAAGACCCCCACGACCTGCTCAGAATTGCTTCATTTTCAAGGGCCTGAACGTATTCAAACGTCGACCTATCGCATGACAAGCAACAGTCGATATATAAGGTGAAGATTTATCAGTCAAGCAGTAAAACGTTTCTGACTTCCTCCGTACGAAAAAATAAAAAATCCTCAAAATGTCATGGCTAGCTGTCACCACTACAAAACACCTTTATATACGATAAGACCACACCAATTGTTAAAAGGTCTGCAACTCTTCGCAGTATCAAAATAACATTTGTGTAGAAGACTTCACAACTCGGATATGGTATAATTACTTAAAACACTCGTAGACATTCCCTGGGGGAGTTACGATGCAGTTGTTAATCAGTAATCTCGTAAACAGCATGGGACATCCCGCTCTCATGTTATTCACGACAAACTGTGGTTCAAAGTGAGGTGTAAATAACCTCGTAGAAACTTGCCCTACCATGATAAGAGGCCTTGCGTAGCTGCTAATGTGATTGGAAATAATTGAAACTTCCATGATTTTTTCCTTCCAAACTTGGTATTTCTGCTACAGAGTCAATAGACTTTTTCGCAAATCTTTATCGCGAAAGGAACTATGGGATGTCCACAGGGAGCAAACATTTCTGTGAGGGTGGCTGACATCCACAGGGGGTAAACATTTCTGTAACGGTGGTTGACAGTCGCTGCAGCATTAATTTTGATCATCCCACGTTTATCTGCATTACTAAGATTGCAGAAAGGTCTATTCAGCATTTACAAATCATTCCATCGTGCATTGGGATGCAAGTTTCAATTTACATTTTGCCAAAACGGAAAATTTCAAATGCTTGCACATCAGAAAATTGGTAAACAGAAAAAAATAAGAATGGTAACGGCATGGTCCTATTCTGGAACAACTGAATAATGCAATAGTGGCACGCTGAGACGCGTCCACAAGATGCAACAAAATTGTAATAGTTCAACTATTCCACCGCACGTTATCCTGCAATATATTGCCACTAAAACCAATAATTGCAATTCACTCAACGAATGATGATTTGTTTGCTTCCAAAAGGTCAAGTACAATGAAAACAACAGCATGTTCCAAAGAGACGTTGAACGAGATCTGAGCGACCGGTTTGGTCATAGCAAAGCACATCTCCACAAACGAATGCACGATGAGCTATGAATTATGTTAAAAATATACCCAAAGGTAATTAATATTTGCAGAATTAATTACTGCAGAATTAACTTTCGCGGGACTAATTTGTGCGAATTTAGGTACGTTTCGCAAAAATTAATTCCGCAAAACGCACCCAATCTGCAACTTGAATAAATTTGTTCCGCAAAAGCAATCAAAATTGAGACAAAGACAAAAGGAGCCTAGAGTAAGGAAAGGCAGACAAATATAGTCACTGCCTAAGGCCTTGTATTTTTCCACCAACACTTATCGTAACTACCACATTCCCAAAAATTAATTCCGCAAAATCCATCCATGTATGTGATTCGCAAAAATTAGTTGGGAAAAATATTTTGGGTGTGAGCCTAAAGTCGCAAAAATAGTTCAGCAAAAATTAATTACCTTAGGGTATATATAACAGAAACACTGTATCTTGTACAGCATGTGATGTGTCATGGGAATAATCCATTCAGCGCCAACATGAAACAAACTGTTATAAGTAACTAATTCAATTTACAAATTCAAAACCGCTACAAAATTTATTTTTCCATAAATAAAATGGTGCAAAAGACTGACCCACGTACAGGCCAACTTAAGCACTCATAAAGGTTTCTCTCACAAATTATAATCGTATTTTGAAAATTCTCTTTTATTTTAATAAATCTGCTATCGAACCATAACAAATATTTTCGTTCCACTATAGCAGGAGTTACTATGTCATCGCAGGGAGGTGCCTTAATTCAATGTAAAGCAAAGAAAAGAGGAAAGATAAAACGAGTGCAAATCACATATGACAGCTTGAAAAATAACGAAGATATCAGAGAAGACTCAAATGATATCTCTCCCAATAAAACACGATTCCACATTTCTAGGCACAGAGTCACAAGAAACTTCACTCTTCGGATCCAGCTCAAGTCGTTCAAATTTCGGGAGCATTTTATCATGCCCTAGCGATTTTCATCTAGACTCGCAAACAGAATCAAAATAAGCATAAGCGCGAGGAAACAATCAATATTATGACATGCCATACATAAATAATACACAAACTACCAAGCAAAATATTTATCATGTCAGAACGCCAGTGATGGTACAACATTTTTGCGAGTAAAAATGATTCTACACGTTTCGAATTTGCGGTTGTTTTGCAAGACGTGAAAGTGCGCGATTCGAAGAACATTCATAACTGAAAAAACGTGCACCAACCCTTAAAAAATCTTTGTAACATCATTGCCTGATCTCAACGTGCATCTGACAGAAACGTGTCTCGTGTGACATGCCATAGCAAATTATGTTGAATGGATAAAAATCGAATATTATCGAAAATCAAAACAAGGACTGAAAGACTTATCGAATTACCAGAGATATTTAATGGCAATACATGCCTAAATTAAATAGCACATTAACGAAAACAAAATTGCGAATTTGATCCTTCGGCTGGCAAAATAAGCACCACATAAGTAGCTCTCAACTGTGTGCATCCACTAGTGCAAAAATCTAGAAGTGTAAACTATCTTTCAAAATTGAGCATCTAAGTCTACAAAATAGCGCATGCAGTCATAGAAATCTAAAAACTCAAAAATACATATCGGACTACATACCTTCAAGAGATACCATACGTCCGTAATACAAGCTTAGCAGTAACAAGATCTTCAACAGCGATTCCTTGTGACTTAAACAACCTCGTCCGTGACCAGTCGACAGATTTCGTACCATTGATAATTTCTCCCAACTCAGCTTCGATGGTAGCATCTGATTGGATAATGTCTCCAGATTCTCTAGATGCAGCTTCCGTAGAATCCACAATTACTTGGCAAGTATTGATCAGATCATCATCAACTTCCCTGTGCGTTGGCATCACAGCACCAACAACACACACCAGCGCACCCTGTTTCACCCATCTTCCCCATAGCACCGGTACTAAAGATCTCGTTAATGTAACAATCACATCAGCGCCAGAAACGGCCTCTTCCACAGACTTACAGGCCAGACAACCGTGTTCAGAGCCGAATTTTTTCGTCTTTTCAAAATTGCGACCGCAAACACGAATCTCAGTGAACGAGCGAACATATTTCAGTAGTTTTAAGTGGCCAGGAGCTAACAAGCCAGTTCCGATTATCGCAAGCGAAGATGATGTTGGCTTCGTCAGATGTCTAACTGCAACAGCAGTAGCAGCAGCCGTCCTCAGCTTGGAAATTGCACCAGCTTCGATGATCGCACGAAGCGAGCCAGATGAATAATCAAATATCGTCATTTTCGACTGAGAAACAGGCGCACTGGTTCCCGAATTTGAAGGGAAAACCGTCAAAAGCTTAGCACACAGTAACTGTTCACGTTGCGAAGAAATGGGCATGATGTAGAACCTGTTATCCGTCCTAGGAATAGAGATGACAGTTCGAACAGGCTGCATGTCGCCATTCGGCTGCGAAAATTTCGATAAACACGATTCGATAGAGTTTATAATCAGCTCTGACGGTACACATTTCTCCACATCATTGTCAGTGACATAATTCACTTTTAATTCACAAGGTGCATCCTGAAATAGACGTAAAAACAATTAATTTATTAATTCTCGAGACTTGGCTTATTCGAGCGTGGGACGTACGGCAATAGGAAGAAGCAGTATGGAAAGACGTTTGGTGGAACAACGTACCCACACTACGTAGCAAGTGTCTCCTGCTTGCTGTGGGAAAACACAAATGTAAAGAAATGTGGATTGCAGGAGCGGCTCAGCCTCATGACTATAACGTTCACGTGGACGTTGAAGAGGAAGACACAGCGAAATTTTTAAAATTTTCTTTCCACGACTAATTCAGATCTAGTTCAAAGCCTGATAAAATCGGCGTTTCCAATTTTCGAAATAGTTGACAACGCATAAGACAATAAGACATAAGACAAGCAACGTGCTTGCACTACTCGATGTAACACCATCAAAACAGGTCAGTAGCTCCAAATAAATATTGCTAATTTTTTTGTAACTCTTGCCGGAGACGGTCCCTTCAACAGCACACGATTTGAATTCTAAAGACTGTTCATATTCCGTAAGAAATGTTCTGAAAACTATTTTAAAACTGTTTCAACTCAAAAATAATTTGCATCATACCTGCGGCACAGACGACAATGCTAGCTTTGCAGCAACTAAATCTTCAAC
>JAOBRC010514564.1:0-11479 GCA_027575255.1 Scolionema suvaense | reverse complement strand
TGCATTTATACAGGCATAGGTAAGAACTTCTGGATACAGGTCTGAACAATTTTGTCTTTTGTGATCAAGATCTCATCAAGACCGAGGACCCTAAACGTTCATAAATATGTAAAACAGCACCTCAGAGTAACACATTGATCAATGAAGAATACCGAATTTCATGTGGCAAATTAAGGTGAATTTTCACTGAGTGGAAGTTTCCGCACAGACGATTTTTTTCCGTGTGGAAACATGACTGAGCATGCGCTTTACAAGTAAGTGATCAATTTCGAGCGGAAGTCCACGTCTGCCTGGTGGAATCTGATTATGAATGTAGGTTGTAGCGGAATTTATTGCGCGAAATAAAATGACCGTTCCAAAAAATTCTTCTGTATGGGAAGCTCGCCTTTCTGCACCAATGCAACAGGTTCATCTACCAGTACGGCAGTATATAGGTTTCATTAACAAATCCACATTTCAACCAATTCTCACACAAACCCTTTCCATCTGCATGTCTAATTCGACAGAAGATGAAGATTTCTCTTAGCGTTTGCACTTGCGTTCAGTCATGTCTATAATTAATCATGCCGCGTCACGCGCCATGCAATAGGCTAAACAACATATTTGAAACGCGTAAACAAAAAGTTTTATGGCAAAACCCCATGTGAGCTCTGAAGGTCGATGTAAACTTCCTCGATGTGCCTGCAGAGCGCTACCAAGCAACCAATATCTTCTGCAGAGCAGTGACTTAATCCTGCGTGTAAACCAACCAGTGTGCTTGACCATGAATTTAAAGCAGTGTCAGACATCCTTCTTTATCTATGAAAAGCGCTATTGAGTCAGAATGAAGACTTAACCTTTCGAATGTGTACGCATAAAAATGTCTGTCAATATGATCATAACCAAAGACTAAGAAATCGCGTATAAATTTGATTCACTTTTGACAGTGTTGTATTGTCACTGGACATTCCGACCATTTATTCTCCGATACTCTCTTCTTAAGGATGCTAAAAGGGTTTCAGAACACCTGTCTTAAAATTGCTGAAAATGACCAAAGTACTAATGGTTCAAACAGTTTTCAATGACTCTTGTAAAAATCTAGAGATTGTTTCGTCTAGTCGGTAAAAGAAATTTATATTTTAGAATTCCTTTGTAACGTGACTTCATTTGATATCCAATTTCCTTATTTTTGACTTTAAGTCCCCGACGCTTCATTCCCAGCAAATGATTTCTATTTTATTAGATTCAGTATATATGGGACTGCAAAACAGTGTCTCAAATTTTTCATATCTAGTTTCGTTCTCCAAATATGGCACATTATGATCATAGCATTTCATTTGCATTGACCAAGCTGCATGTAAATTAACCGGCGTGTAGCATCCAAACCAAAAACAAACTTAAAATTTTGAGACACTGTTTTGCAGATCGATCATTCTTCTTTCCATTCAAAGGCAAGTGTGATATTCTACGTTCCTCTCCAAAGGAGTTATGGCTCCAAATATGCAGGCCTGAATCACGAAATTTCGTCAGTTAGTTGTTCTGAGATATTCCGCTCCGAACGTTCTATTCAGAAAAGCGCATCATTGTTTCGTACAGCAAAAGAGCCATCACGAGCTTCTTGCGTAATTGTTTTGTGGTAACCATCAAATTGAAAGTTTCATCACCGCTGATTCAGACTACGTGACCTTTTCAGCAATTTTAAGGGTTACGGCAAGTTGCAACACGTTTCAGTCTGTGTTCCAACGCGTTGTTTCAGGTGAAAATGCGTTGCAATTCCTTGGATGTAAACGCGTTGAAGATAATTCAAAGCGTTTACTTCCATTAACGGAAACTCGTTGCACTATAATTGACGAGTTGAACCCTGTGAAATTAATGCGTTGCGTTGTACAATTCTAACACGTTTCACGCAAATATTTTTCATGCAATGCGTTTTACATTTGTCAACGTGTTTGAATCAGGCAACTACAACTAAGAAATCCGTTGACGTTGCAATCTGAAACGCACACGCGTTGTGCGTAACCTTGCAACGCGTTTTTCAACACCTTGCTTGGAAAAAACTCGTTACTTTAACCTTTAAAATCCCATAGACGCGTGGTAGAAATTTGTTTGGTGGCCTAGCCTGCTAAAGGATATAAGCGATTTCATCAGCAAATGCAAGGAATATCTATGACTCAAACGCAACAACAGCAATCCTGGAGATATGGCGTAAGAGAGTTCGCCCGTGCATCTTTGGAGCTAGTCGTTATAGACTATTTTGTTGAATAATGGCAATCAGGGCGCAAAAACAGGCATTTACAAGTATGTACAGTACAGGCATTTGCTTTGTAGTCATGATATCTTTAGTAAGTACAGTGACTTTAATCGATGCATGATCGAACTGCAAAATCTACTGTGAGTTGTGTTTACGACTTCTGCATAATATTCGGAATCCCTGCGAAACTCTATTCCGACCGCAATTATTCCAAGAGTTGATGAGCAACTTGAGTATAAAAACATTGGGAACTACAGTACAGGCTACAATCCAAATGGACAAAGAGAGCGCGAGAACCACTTCATTAAAAAATACCTTGCGATATCAGCGAATTTTATCCCATTAGAGTGGAACTAATGGTGTTGCGAAGCCGCTAACGTATACAACACGAACACTACTCAAACCTCTGCCAATGTCACACTAGCTAAACTTATGTTTGGTAGAGAAATGCGAGTACCACTCGTATGAGTATGAGGAAATGTTTCAAAAACTTGTATGCGCTAGCTAGAGAGCATCTAGTACATCGGCACGCCAAGTACGCTGTCTATAGCAACAAGAAAATGCAAGATGACCCACTAGATTTTGCGACAAAGATATTTGTCTTTGCGCCAAGGAAATCTAAAGTCAAACTTTTGCTTAAGTGGCTTGGTCCGTTTGCAGTCACCACTGTGCTGCATCCCACATATGAAGTTGAATGCTGTATGAATTGTGAATCAAGAATGCTCATAGCAGTAAGATAAAAAAATGTCTGTGTCCACCTCAGAGATATTGTCACATTTATACGCATTATGTTGATGTTGTACGAATGATGTTTTCATAATGGAATTATCCATTGTTTGTTACGGCCACAAAAAGATGATTTATTTTGTGTTTACATTTTTGAACGGACACAAGGAGTGTTTTTCCTTTTGCTTTGGAATTATTTCATTACTGATGTCTTTTAAATTTTTTTATATGCTGTTTTACTTGAACAACCAGGGATAGGAAAGAAGGATTGTTGTGATATCACGTAGGAAAGTGTTGTTGAAAAACTTGTGTTTGTTTCTATTTGATCTGTGATAAGTCATTTGTTACGGGACATATGATTGGTTGTATGTCACGTGATATTTATTGATCTTGAAAATGATTGTTTGCACCAATACTTTACGTGTAGGTGATGTCAAACATGAGAAGGAATGTCCAAGTTGTAAGTCGAAGATATTCGTTATCATGAAAAGCTGTATTTTCATCGCATCGCATCTGAGTATGATTCACATTAAATTTAATATTTATCAAAGGAATAAATGAAGAATGCTGTTTGCAATCCCAGATTGGCATTTTTGGATTAATGAAAGGATTATGGGAGGAGAACTTTTGCGTCCTTTTTTTAAACTTTTGTTAACACTGGAGCATGACAAGCTCCCAATTTCTTGCTGATGAACCTCAGTAGGGGAGTCTTTGGTCGTTGATATTTAGCTCAAATGTTCCAAACGTTATTCTAAAATTGAGACGCCCACTAAAAATGTTATGTAAATATTTCCTGCAGAATACCTTGAACACTATATACAAATCATTCGTTTATCCAATTGTTGAGTAAGTCTAATATTTCATTTTGGTAAACGTAGCACTGATCTCGATAAATTGGAATCACAAGAATAAATTGCTGCCTAGCTATTGTAAGATCTATCTTAAAACCATTATTTATTGAGACAGGTTGACAAGCAAAAGGATCAATGGGGTCCAAGAGCTCGTAGTAAAGTCTGCCTACCCTCCACATTTCATGGTTATAGCACATGGCGTTCGGGATGTTCCAAGGCTGTGCCGACTTAGCTCCTCCATTAGTCTTTATACGTCCTCAACTAGTCCCTATTTGATTTACCTGACAACAGATGTTTACTTTTCTCTATATAGATGTTGCTGCTCTGATCTGTGGCGGTTTTTTGCGATGAATACATTAGAAAGTTGCATTGGAATAAATCCTACCACGTGATATCAGGTAATGTTCGATGCGGTTAAAAAAAGCATCCCTTTTAATCGAAAAAATATGCTTTCCACGCCGCCACAACTTGTGGAGCTGGCAATATCAGTGAACTACAAAAAGAATAGAAAACATTGGCAAAAATGTATATTCACAAGCTCATCACGCTCTTGCTTTCCAGAAACTATATAAGGAGGTACAAGGGATGTTCCTAGCTGCAAGAAAGCAGCAGATTTCAGACTGGCGCGCATGTATCTGTCCCTTTGGCATGATTTTTTTGGTTGTGTCTAGCATTTAACAGGAGGTATTAACTGTATCATAATGCAAAGTCCAAGATATTTTAATTTCGTTTTACTCCTTTGAACTTCTCAAAAAGACCTTGAAATTTATCAGTTTAATTTTGTTTACGCTTATAGTTGATAAATGAGCCGATCAGATAAAATACATAGCTGATGCACTTTTCAAAAGACCGTTGCTACCCCCTGACATTTCTGATGTCAGAGTCACGCCGCAATGCTATTGGTTCCTGGAACAATCGTCCATATCTGATCGCTTGTTCTGGTTCTTCTTTGAAGCAGCGTTTCGTCTCTCGACTCTGCGAGGAGGGAAGGATTAATGGCGGCTGCCGCTAGCGTTCAGAATACACAAATCTGAGGGACAAAAATAAAAAAAAGTCGGTTGAGGATGATTTTTAATAGAATGGGTGGGAAAATCTTGCTTCAGGGTTTGATGGAGAAACTTTTTAAGGCTACGAAAAAAATTACCGCGGTGCTCCTTTAATTAAAAAGCAGCGAAGATCAAATAGTTAGAAATGCAGCGATTTTTATATACACATATCACAAGCCATAAGTGTGACAAGGAAATGAGAACTTTGAGTATCCTATTCGTGTCTTACTTTTCGCTGGTCATGAAGGCACAAAATTAGCTAAACCGAAACTGGCATCGAGATTCCAATTAAAAGATAGAACTGAAAACGGCAACAACCATAACCTTGTTCACCAGTTTACATGCTCACTAACCTGGGACCAGATTTCTCCACTCCGCTATACTGGAGCTGCTGGCTCTTAACCGTGCAGCGGAGTGGGAGATCTGGCCAGGTTCGTGCCAAAAAGTTTCTGGATTGGTCTACCGCTGACCTATAAGCCGCATCGCAAACAAAGAATGTGAAAATCGCAGCTGCATGCATGTCTGGGCATTTTGATTGTTTTATGATAGACACGTGACTGGAAGAACCAAAGGGGGGCGGCTTGCTATTGTTTGATCGTCTGCGAAGTTTTGTCGCAGGCGGCACATGGAAGCAAGAGGCGAACCTCGCTAGACGCTCATTTCTAACACAGGTGACTATGCGTAGAGAGAGAGCCGATGGTCCCAGGGTACATGCTCACATGATAGCTGTTCAAATATCTATGTCGGGGAAACGGGTCGGCGTGTGTCAGAACGAATTCGAGATCATCCATCCAGAGATCATTGTCCACATGTTTTGAAGCACAGCCTTCTCACTGGTCATCAGATTAACACTAATGATTTTACTATTCTTGGGACAGGCTACAGAAACGCTAACAGAAAAAAATTATCAGAATCTTTCAGCTCTAAAGAAGTATAGCGAAATTAGAATTGTCAGGACCTCTCACTACCTGCCTAACTTTTAATTGAAGTTCTAGAACTGTACTTTATTTCAAACATTACACTCTTGATCTTTTATATCTGCTGTCTTTTGTCACTGTAAAGCTATTTAGTTAATTAGGGTTTATTGATTTTCTGCTGCTTGCATTTAACTGTAACTGTATGTATGCTGGCAATACGGCTGATGATGCTCTATGGATGTAGAGCGAAATATCCACTGGTGTTATATGAACAACAACGTTGTCTTCACTGGAGCTTCTTGTGACTTTATTTCTTATTGGCGTAAGTGCCCAGTCAAAGATGTTTTCTACAGAATACATACAAACAAGCCGTCAATTGATGAGCGACAAAGGAGTGCTCACCGTTCCACAAAATACATACGAACGAGCGGTCAATTGATGAGTGACGAAGAAACGTTCACAATTTCACGAAATACATACAAACGAGCTGGAAACCGATCTGTTACAAAGGCACGTACAGTTTCACAAAATACATACAAGCAAGTTGTCAATTGATATGTGATGAAGGAAAGTTCACAGTTTCACGAAATACGTACAAACAAGATAACAATGGATGAGTGACGAAGGAACGTTCACAGTTTCACAGAATACATACAAACGAGCTATGAATTGATGGATGACGCTTTCCTTGAATGTTTTCGTACCCTTTCATTTTTATTAGATATCTTTCTCTTTGAATGATTTCTTTCAGATTCCATGGCGTGGAGACAACACCTTTACAACTAAATCCTGTTATTTCTTCTTCGATCAGACTGGGCTTTTATCTTCCGAATACCAACCATATGGTCTTCATAACACAATCCTCTAGCTAGCATACTAGCTCAACCAAATACAATATTGGTTTCATAACACCATCCGCTAGCTAGCATACTAGCTGAAGTAAATACAATATTGGTTTCATAACACCATCCACTAGCTAGCATAGTAGATCAAGTAAATACAATATTGGTTTCATAACACCATCCACTAGCTAGCATACTAGATGAAGTAAATACAATATTGGCTTCATAACACCATCCACTAGCTAGCATACTAGATCAAGTAAATACAATATTGGTTTCATAACACCATCCACTATCTAGCATACTAGCTCAAGTAAATACAATATTTGTTTCATATCACCATCCACTAGCTAGCATACTAGCTCAACTAAATGCAATATTGGTTTCAGAAATTTACATATCATTCAGATTGGCATCTTTTTGCGGATACCTGTGTGTACGTCACTCTACCGCATTCAAAATAAAATGCATTATACGTCATACATCCTTTAAGCGTTCTGATATATTTTGAATGCCTTAATTTTTCGCTATCAAAGTTAAATTTTGTCCAATATAATGCATTGTGGCACCTTTCTAAGAAAGCCCCACCTACCACAGGCATTGTGACACCTTTCTAAGAAGGCCCCACCTACCACAGGCATAGGAGGTACCGACAACAAACTGAAGCATTCATGACCCAGATAATGCTAGGATAGCAAATTTTTTTATTATGTCCCCACATCTAACCACTTCTGTTGATATTATTGCCACTGATGTCCACTCCAACTGCCCGGCGCATCCTATGTTGAACACGAGGCAATTGAAAAATGTAAGCTAATGGGTCGACCAACAAGTTCAAGAAGAAGAAATTCAAAGCAATCATTCTACTGTTGACGACACCTGCTGATAGTAAAGCTGCAGGAATGATATTGAAGGTGATGCAGCTCACAGTAATAACAAGAACAGCTTTGTATTTCATTTGTTGTGCATTCCGACGGTCCTCTGAAGCCAGAAATGGACGTATGCACATTTTAACCATGATGTACGCATAACTTAGCAGTGCTGTAACCAGGAAAGCGAGGCACCATATGAAGGAAAGGATAACAATGATCTTGTCATATGTGTGGCGAATATTTTCAATGCTAGCAATCAGGATCAATGATTGAAGGATCAGGATCAACCAAACAATTGCCAAGCTTAGGCAAATCCGTTTGACAGTCGCCAGCGATCTGTAACGGGCTCCATAATAAACGCAAGCCACTCTATCCAGCGTTATCAATATTAAATTGCCTGACAACAAAGTGATGAGAAACATAGCCAAACTAATAACTGCTATTTCTGCCAGAAATAAGTCGCGGTTGATAATTATGATATTGACAGCTGTAGCAATGACCATTTCTAAAACGGTCAAGTGGAGAAGAAGGATATATCTTGGTTGCTGTTTAATTTCAGCGACAAGAAAGTAGATTCCAATGATATCTAAGATAAATGTCAGTGTGGAAATGGTTAATGCGCTGATGTGTGCTGGAGACCAGATATCATCTCCGTCATTAACAATGTTGTTCAATCGGATCATGTTTGTTGACGAATTTGAAAGTGACCAATTTTGCGGCATGTTGATCCTACAATCTCCTGTAGTGCTATCTTCGCTACGGAGATGCGTTGCCGATTGTACCTGTTGCTGGATATGCAAACAGTAAATTGATAATTTAATAAGCACGTGTTGTATATAAAAGGTATGAAGTTTACAAATCTCAGTACTGAAAACTGAGATTGACAAGTCACTGACCGAACTTATAAAGTCTGGACTCCAATTTCTCAACAAGGCAGTTCTTTGGAACATCACTAAAAGGAAAAAGAAATTAATATTAAGGTGGTAGGTAAGCAAATGAAGTAAAATCCACAATCCAAGCTGTTTTTGACTATTTTGGATCTTGTATGGAAGAGCACGATAAAATTTAGAGAAAAAGTTAGGTTTCGCATAAATTAATTAATTATGCGCATAATATATTACGTTAATTTGCAAAATTATGCCCATTTGGCGCGGACTGTAACTCAAGAACCGCTTGACAGATTTGCACCAAATTTGGACACAAGAAAGTTCAAAGGCAGTTTAGTGTCAAATTCTATTGCACTATCTTAAGCGTTCTTTACCAAGACTACAATCCTGGACAAAATATTTGGCACAAAAGGCTTTTTTCAGCCAAAATATAAATTGCACTTTTTACCATTTTTGCTTGTAAAAGCACTTTGCATTGCAAGCGCTTCAACAAATTTTTTTCAGGTGTTTAGCAACCTCTGTCTACCGTCTCTGTGCAGTTTCTAGCAATTTACGCTAGTAGAGCGAATTCCACGCCCTTTGTTCTCTAAATTACCTGAAATAATTAAAAAAACGAAGCCACGTCCTAAGCGAGCCTTACCACACCTTGCACATACCCTAGATGAATGCCGAAACATGATTTTTCAAAAGTCAGAATTAGTAAGTCTCTCAAATAAAACGCACCCTCCCACCCCGATTTGCGGCTTGGTACTTGTCGACCTGTTTTCATTTACTCGCGGTACGGGACATGGGAAAAACGCGCACGCGATGCGTGCCAAACTATTTTGACCAGGAATCTAGACTAATTTTCATTAACCCTATCCAGACTGAGGGGTCTAGTAGGCCCGCAGCAATAACCTTTCGTTGATATCTCTAGAAGGACTTATGCTAAAACCTTGAAACTGGGTGACTTTTCCTAAAAGTTTGTGCTGATTTGAATGGTGAAGAAATTATTTTGCTATGTTGCCTATTTTTATCGTGACGTCGTCTTTTGTTATGACAATAGGCCCAATTTAAACAATGAAAATTTCAAACTTTAAGTTTTCCCATGATTTTTGAGTTCTAAATGGTAAATCAATGTGTATGAACTGGGTTCAGGCAAACATTTGGGAATATGTAGTAAAAATTTCGAATTTTTCCAAATTTTGGTCGAAAATGACCATATTTCCTAAACATGATGACGTCAGCAAAATGTCAGTCGAAAGATATTAGTTCAAGCTATCATGCTACCATCATAGCAAACGAGTAAGAATTACAGTTTTTACGAGCCTCCTGCCTACTAGGTCCCACCAGTCCTCAGAATCTCAAAAGAAGCTCAGTCTAGATAGAGTTAAACACAAATCGATATGAAAGCATTGAGCATATTGGATCAGAATTGCCAAAACCATGAACATACTTGGATATGTATATATGTACACTTTTCTGGAGCTAAATACTGTTGACCTTAGCTTTGTGAAGACTGTAGGGTCGGTTCAATTATGGTCAGTAGAGTAGCAGTAAACATGAGATTGAAGATGACCAAAATTTAACACCATTTAGCACGGTTTTTTTTGACAATTACAAAGTATGGGAGAGGCTGATTGGTTATTAGCCACTTGCATCAGAAGCAGGTATGAAAATTGGTACTCATAAACCAAATTACACCACCGACAACATGCCATACAAAGTTATTCGTTGTGTCCTGCTGCCCTCCTCCTTGATAGCGCCCAAACCCACACTTGCAATATCAGGAGAATACTCTGCTGGAGTTGCGTTCGAGAAAATATCCATATCTTAGTAGATAGATATTGACATGCAGTTTATTTTATATGCACTGCAGATAAATTTGGGGAAACATCAGCAACAACGGTGCCCTTTTGGGTGCCTAAAAAAATGTTCCTGCGGCAAAACCACCAGAGAGCACAATGTACCCCACTGTACTCTGTAAGGTTAAGCAGCCAGAGAGCACAATGTACCCCACTGTACTCTGTAAGGTTAAGCAACCAGAGAGCACAATGCACCCCACTGTACTCTGTAAGGTTAAGCAACTAAAAATAAAAAGCTTCCAGCAATCTGACTCAATGGGCGTCTTCCTGTTTCCTCATGTGAAATTTAAAAGCCAAAAGATAACAGTTTTCAAGTTATTTAACCCCTTTAAAACATGGTCCTAGAACCATTGTTTGCACTTTGTCACCCGGCTGTATAAATCCTGATCCAGCCCATTTGTCTCTATGCAACCTAAAGGTTAATATCAGGTCTTAATTTTTCCGATGCTTACCACTTGCTACGCTCTTTTTTGCTTGATCGTGTCCATGATGGATTCATAAACATCTGGCTGAACATAGCTGTCTCTTTTTAAACGTCAAACAATTTTTGCTTTCAGGATACAATGCAGATATGCCCCATATCGTAAATTGCTTCTTGACGACGCTCGGAAGAACCTCTTATCCTATGCATTCCAGATGCGCTATAGTACAACACACAAAATGCATCAACAGTCCTATTTGAAAAAGAATAGAACGCGCTCGTGTTTCCTTATGGTGAGCTTTAACAGGGGAACCCGATGTCATCTGATTTCAAAGTACAACGAAAATATGTGAAATGCAAAAAATGGCGAAGAAATGACGTTGCTATACAGTTATTTCTGCTGAAGTTGCGTTACCAGGTGAGAATCAATGTCTTAACTTTAACTATTGTTCGGAGGAAAACATCGGTATCAGAAAATTTGCATAAAGCCATTGCCGTCACTCAACCACGCACAGAGGAAAATAAATTTAAGTAGGAAAGCTTGTAAAGAATTAGTAGATGTATAGCTCTGAATACAGTTCAAGCCCATTTACTCACCTATGCTCATTTGTTGGTATTGGACTTGAGGGTTTATTCCCCTGACTATCGTTTTCTCCTTGTTGTTTATCTTTGTTTTGTTTTTTGCTGTTCATATATAACCGTACACTATTGTTCTTGGCTTGATCCACGGCGTGATCAGTACTTGATGGTACTCAGAGTAACTCCTAATAATTAGAAGACAAACATATCAAAATATGCCAGAAATTACTGCAACTCGTATCTTAGTTCTGAATTACAACCTTG
>JAOBRC010514453.1:0-11480 GCA_027575255.1 Scolionema suvaense | reverse complement strand
TGCGAACTCTTTCTCAAACCAGAACCGTCAAGAAAACAGTTTCCTACTCAACACGGTTTCCGTAGGAACCTTAATTTTCTGCCAGCTGGTGCGATCATACGCTGATTTTATCGAACAGTTTTATTTACAAAATCCTGCAATGCTCCTTGCCATTCAAAAATGCTGGGTTATCAAATAGTGTGGAGAATTGCTTCATTTCTGTACCTACGTTTTTGTGATGAGTTGACTGTCACTGTCAGAAGAGACGTACAACAAGACTCTGGAGAGCTACTGTTGAATTTGTATGTACTTCGTCACACAGCAGGCATAAAAAAAATAATTGCCGCGCACATATTGGACATAGAGACATAGAATTGTCATCCGCATTACCAAGTAAGCCATTTTACGCATAATGAAACTTTCGTGGCCTAGGGGATTTTTTTTTGCAAATATTAAGTCCACGAAAACTTTTGCGAAAAATGAAATCATAATCTGACCAAAAGCAAATACAAACCAGTATTCGATTTTTGGCAATATGTTGATTGGGTTGTTCTTTCTCTCAAGTCACATGTCAAAAGCTTCCTCCATTCTTTTTGTTGATATGCATTCGCAAAATTGGTTCCACTTATTTTCTCTGCAAATCCTAGATTTGCAAACATATATCCCTGCAAAACGACCTAAAATTTAAACTCACGAAAACAAATCCACACAAAAATTTACCCTCTGAAGGCAGCCCCACTGCTTAACCTCATCAGTTCTTTCGGAGGCAACTGTAATCTGGAAAAGCATGCTCTGACTGCCAGGCTTTGTTTATTCTTCTATTTATTTTTTATATACGTAACGATGAAAGCGAATGAAAAACACGTGGTTGAAAGCCTCATTTTGCAAACAGCCTGTACTGCGCTACACATGGCATTCCTGCTGCACTTGATAACATGACGGTTGTGTTGTTTACCAAGTAAAAAGAAAAAGCTACCCTATAGACAGGTCCAATGTTCCTGAGTTTGGTTCCCGAGACAAGTCCCATGTGATCGCAACTCAGTCATTGATACAGTGGTACTGCAAGATTACTGTCTAAGAATACAGTTTTTTGTAAACTAATGTATGAGGCCTAGCTAGCTAGCGTTTGATTTTAGAAACAGGAAATATTGATTCTGCTCACAGGTTTTCTAGCAAGTGACCCCTTTTACAAAGCCTTCCAAAACAATATGCTTTCAGGAATGCAGCTAGAGTAGCATAGCCGCTCCTTCATTGAACAAGCCCCTACTAAAATACGGAGAGGAGGAAGCAGAATAAATAGCTAGCTGCTACTTGCAGGCCTATACTTGCCTGGTAGGGAGTAGGTTAGTAGCTAGGCAAAGCTGGGTAAACCAAATCATCTCAATTTTGAAATAACCGCAGAGAAATAGACTAAAAGTCTCCATTTAGTCCAAAGCTTCTTTTGTCTGGTCAAGCCAAAGCAAACCTAGGTAGATAGCTTAGTCTAGCTTATCAATTTGTCAAACACAAAAAGATCGATCTCACCTTTACCATGGACACTTCTCGGGTGGTAGTCGCAACGATGCGTTCCCACTCGTTGCAGGCTGTATCATAGTTGGAACGTACACAATCTTCCGGTTGCTCTCTCAAACAAATTGTCAGTTTCTTCTCTTGAACTGGGCGTTTCAGTCCCTGTACAAACCAGCCAGAACGACGCCATTTTGGAATGCGGTAAGAAAAACAAACGTTAGCGATAATTTAAGGACCTAATTCATTGCCCTGCGCGAAATGATCTAAAATACTGACCACCCTTCTGCCAGATCAATCCTCAGATCGCCGTGAATGGGGCAGGACTTCTAACGGTTAACATAACATGCCTTTTCGACTACTCCAACATAACAAGGGGGTGGGGTGGTTCCACGCCCCACTCCTTCCCCCTTGTCTAAGATCCTATACTGCGAAAAAAAAAACCCTTGTTAGGTTAACCGCTAAGTGAATTTGACGAATCCTTCCCCGACTCGCCAACTTTGAAATGTTAAGACAAGTTGCTTTTTCTTGCTCTATTTTTTCTTTTTAGGCGTCAGGAGGACGGTAGGAAAGATGTTATTTATGATAGTGCCATGGACACACTTCGAAAGAGTTGCGCTTTGTCTTCATCTATCCATATATCTATAACTGAATAACTTCCTCTAAAATGTAGCATCATACAACTTTGTTCCGCGATAATTAACTCCGCAAAAAACTAATTACCTTAGGGTATCAAGGTCTATGACAAGAAATCAATCTTTTCCATAATGCCCTTGTTACTTCACAGATCAGAGAATGAAATTTCAACAGAGTCAAATGCATTTCTAAGCGATACTATCTAATTCTACTTCGTGTAAATATCATCCTCAACAGCAGCATATGACTCTATGACGTCACTGTAATGTCGACGCGTAATTCTAGACGCCAGAATCGAGTAAACATGGCGTCGGTGTGATGTATCTTAAATTCTATAATATAACTTCGGGATTGTTTGAGTTTCAATTTACCACTGTATACGATGAATAAAGAAAACAATAGATGTCAGCCATAAGATTTTTAAATTGGAAGCTATGGAAATCAGCATGACGTCATAATGATGTCTTTTTGACACCAACACGTTGTTTCCAAAAGCACTGACTAAATTTTTTACGAACTCCTTTATAAATTTCCTATAAAAATCCATAAAGCATAGAAAATAGACAGAGTAATCGAGGCCTAAGCGCAGGAGCTGTAAATGATATCATGGTATGTCTGAGACAATCGGTTGATCAGTGATCGGGTTCTACAGCTTCGGCAGTTGACTAGGAGTTTATTGAACAAGTGTGTAATTTGAAGGTACACTGAGAGTCCTTTAGCAGAGTTTCGAGTCAATGTGAATGAACCTACTTTAGGTGTGGATGTTGCCGGACAGCAGTTTGTGACAGTAAAGAATGCTGAAGTAGAAAATGAGGAAGTTTATGTGTTTTTGTTTACCTGTAGGTACAGTCGAGCAACGCACTGGGAACTGGTACCAAATTTGAGATCTGCTTCATGTATTTTCTGATTAGATGTGTTGTCAGTGATAATACGAAATTATTAAGTTACGAGAAACATGACTGTTACCATGTGTTTGTGGCATCGAATGAACTTACTGCATTCTGCAGACCCTGTGGAATGGCAGGATATGGTTTAGAATGGTTAAGATAGTGAAGCAATCTTTAAAGGAAAACCCCACCAAAATCAAGTTAACTTTATCTGCTAGCTGCAAATCAGTACTCATCACTGATACCAATATTCTTTTTAGTTTTTACTTCTACTTGGAAAAAAATTGGCATAAATTTTCTGATAGTTCAAAGTTTTTTGCTCTCAGCCGCCATGATTTCGTCAGTTTTTTGGTTTAGCAGTTCAAACGCTTGGCCGAAATCAATACGATGCACATTATTCTCGTCTACTTCACCAATTCAATGAGGACCGTAAAACAAAATCCTATCAATTCAAATTTCCCGCTCACTGCTGCAAACACCGCAAATGAACAAAGACAACTAATTATGTGCACCAACCACTGTTATGTACATTTGAATTATGGCGGAAAATACAAATCACTCGCATGCTGCTCTCGTTGAGTACTATGTTACCTATTTCGAACAGAGGCATTTCAGCTGATTCCATCGGTGCTTTCTGGCGCTTTCTCTACGGCAGACGTTTCGTACGTTTACGTTTTTCTCGCTTCACCGTGTCGCACAACTGATTTGATATAACTTATTTGATTAAGCAGAGGAAGCTCTGACGATTGTGCCTTGGCCAATTTTTTGGTGGTGTTGAAGGCATAGCGAACTGTTGTTATAGAGATAGAAGTTGTTATTAATAACAGACTAGAGTTTTGATTGAGCCAATGAGGAGAGATGAAGGAAGTTGATACCTTATTACGCCAAATTAAGCAGCACGTCCAATGCCACCGCATTAAATTAAGCAGTGCTTTGACAAAATCATGGGTTTGTGAGGTTTTAACCCTAGTTGCTGTGGGGTCAAGGGACACGCTAGTTAGTGTGGGGGGGGCAAAAAAGCCCCCCTGCTTATCTCAAAAACCATAACAGCGACACCCAAACCAATACCATGTACTAATAGAGCAACTATTGAAGTTGATATGCATAGATTTGTAGATAATTTGTCCATAATGAATGTTGACGTCAGCATGATTACCATCAGTTGGGAATTTTGCTCATTAATTATGCAAAATTTCAAAGTCCTTAAAAATTTATTCTGATTGACCTAAAATGTTCCAAATAGTGTAGATAACCTATTTAGAATATGAACTCTTGTTTTTAGACCCGACTTTTCTAATTATTACAGAAAAGCAGCCTTTTTCAATAAATCTGCCCCAAAATTGGACAATTTTGGGCTCCAATCGCATTTCAGAAAACTGCTATATCTTATGAACCACTAAACTATGGAGCTAAAATTTGTGGTGCAAATGTGTTATAAAGAAATATTTAAAGTCACAAAGCTTCATTACTCCAGAGTGAGGCGTTCTGAAGTTATTTGAAAAAAACCACTATGCAGGGCAAGTTTGCCCCCCCCCCCCCTGCAGCAACTATTAATTAAGCTGCAGGACTCACTTAACACTGACGGAAAAGTTAGAACGGATTCACGTTTAACTCTAATCCACTGGAATCCACCCCCTTGCATGTTTTTCTTGTGTAAAAATGTTTTGCCAAGCCCGAAGCCGGCTTGGTTTTTGTTGACTTTTCCACAGCTTTATCTAGCTTTCATTTAAAACAAATTTGGTATTGATATCTATCCTGGTTCTGTAGATATCAAATTTTTCCCAGCAGTGGTTGGAGAATTTCCCATAGGGCTGCCTATAAAAGCCCATGTCTGCACTGATAAGTACCCTGTCAATGATCACTTGTAGCATCCAAATGCTATACACCAAGGACATTTTCAGTCCTGAAATAGTGTTATGAGATGTTCGTCTTTATCTCTACCAAATTTTGTGGGTGTGGCACTATCATTACAGAAGTTAGCTGTAGGGTTAAAACTATCACTATGAAAGCAATGATATTTTAGGGGAGCTTAATGCCGAGGTAGATATCAGTGACGACAAAAATGAACAATCCAATGAGTCTTTCTATGAATTTCAGGTCTTTACATAAGCCGCGTTCTATTAAGGCGCATAATTAATAAGGCCGCGTTTTTATTCAGCTACATTTTTGAATCTCTGGACCATCGTACTCTTTCCCCAAGAAAATAAGGGCAGGAAATAGGAATCCCCGGAAGAAGGGGGGGGGTGTTTGGCACGCATGCGTGCTTTTGCACTGTTCCATACCACGAGCAGATGAACCGTGTCCACAACTACCGAGCCGCAAATCAAATAGGTAGAGTGGGTTTTGCCTGAGGGACATTCACTTTGAGACTTCATGTGAAATCATGTTTTAGCAATGTTAGGGCGTCTTCAAGGTGAGGCAGTGCTTGTTTTAGGGCGTGACTTGGGATTGTCGAATTTTTCTGGTATGTACATTAAATATTAGGATAAATCGCTACCTTTGAAACCTTTTAAAAAAAGTTATTAACGTTTCAAATTTCCGCGGGCATTTTTGACCCCTCGCCTGGTTTTAACAGGGATAACAGAATGCTTTTAAGACAATACAGCCTACTTAGAGTAACAGCTTGCACAACTCATATTAAGACCAGCCAACTATTTATTTTATTGAACAGGTGGCGTTTTCATTCCTCTGTTTGGTCCATTTCATCAGCGTGATCAACTGTAGCGTCCTTGCCATCGAAAATTTGAAGCAGTGTGGTGTAACCCATTAAGGCAAATTCGCACAGCCACATATAGAGAATGCTTACATCTCAGATTCTCATCGGCTGGGACACAATGATGGGTACATCACTAGGGTTGAAGCAGAGGCCAGCAATTGCTCATGGCTTCTAATAAGTTTGTGTTCCATGATTGGTAGCAATCTACAATGAGATATTTGACACGATCGAAGACAAGTAAACAGGGGCATTGATCAACTTTCGAATTTTCTGCGCGTCTCACATCACTAGAGAAAAGGAACGAAAAACTAATGAAATGCTTAAATAGAAGGTGATGTATGCAGCGAAAGAACATGCGAAGGTACTGCAGAAACTTACACGAAACTGTTTCGGACTAATGCATTCCTTGGTAGCTGTAGATTTTATCAAATTTTGTATGAATTGTTTCTGAAAATTGCTTTTTGCTTTCGGTCTTGCTTTCCTAAGTCAAATGGTACATTCTGATGTCCATACGAAAAAACTATAACTATGTTTCTGACAGTACGAACCTTTTATATCAGACTGCATGTGGAACTCCATTGAAATTTTTTGGTTATAGTTTTAATTTCAATTGTGGCGTGTCTCCATGCGCCCAAAATGCAACGCGATCATCAACTTTGACCAAATGTAGTTCAAGTAATGTTGCATGTCCTGCACAGGTCCACTTGGAGTTATCTCCATCGGGTTATGCATAGAAGCCTTTACTTCATATTCTTCTGGCCAATCATCCTAATGTAAAACCAGTACTACAACTTTGATTGTGCGATCATTTTACAATGCAGTTATGAGAAACACTTTTTCATTCTTTGATGAAAAGGATAGAACAGCAATATAGCACCATAATTGACATTCACCCATTTTATTAGCATGCAATATGTTGTGCTATTTGAAAAATTAATAAAACAGCTAATATTATTAGAGTGACAAAAACAAATAATCATACGTTACTAGCATAGCAACTCAGGTTTCAGGCATTAGAATGGAACCTTTCTAGACCTATTTGCACTGCACTGAGTTCGTCACTACAAGGAAGGGAAAGGAAAACTAACCTGGTCAACTCTAATTTCTGAACAAAGCTGTGTGCAAGCGTAAAATCTAGCAGAAAATGCAGGAACATGTGTAGTTTTGGAAAGCGGCATTGCTGAAAAAATCGAATTTTGCTGACGTCAGTTAAAATTTCTGCCTATGTACGTGAAATTTTAAAAATAAAATCGCCCAAAATTCTACCTGACCATAAAACCGCTAAAGCTTTTCTCTTCAAATCTATTTTAAATTTCTCTAAATCATGATTACGTTCTATTAGCATAGGCTATTTGAGCATTTTTTTTTTCGCCATGTTCATAATTATTGGTAAAAATTGGTCCATGAACAAGTAAAAATGTCCAAAAAAACGGGGAAGATCAAGACATCTCAAAACGGTTCTCATTCCATAGCCTATGAAACTATGTTAAACGTAACCACGTTTCATCCCTTGCCGTTCAGGAAATATTGTAAAAAGTTTCCCCCTCCCCCAGTGCAAATAGCACTAAGGATGCTAGTATATTGACAATGAGGTTTGTCTCCTAGACGTCGCACCGTTCATCGCACGATGGCTGATTGAAAAAGGGTTAGTCGATGATTGTAACGATATTCTGAAGTGGATCGTCAACCCCTTCCTCGATATCGACGACGACGACGTGTTTCACAAAATCCAAAACGTCTTCGTCGACTGCAGGTGTACGGCTTTGCATCCTGTAAACCTTCAAAAAAATGAACAATGTGAAAGATTTTCACAGCCTGTACATCACTTTTTTCAATGATGTAAAAGTTTATATAAACAAAATCTTTATAGTGTAAAAGATGAAAACAGTCGGACGCAGATACTTTTCATCAGATAATGCACTTTCTAAAAAGTAACAAAATTTATTGTTGTGGGTGGAAATGCAGGCTTTAGTTGGTTTCTCGGGTGCGTTTAGTGAAATTAAAATGATCTGCTCGAAAGCGAAATTTTTGTCATATCATGTTACAAGGATTGGTCAAAAGGTCAAAAACGTAATTTTAGAGTATGGTAGAACCCATTAAAATATGACATGCAGCTTTTATTTCACGAAGCTGAGCAGCTGCCATCTTGCCAATAATTATGCATCATGTCATGTGGGTAATAATAAAAAGACTCAGCAGACATTTGTTGTTCATCATTGACTCAGATATTGAATGATTACATAGCCTCTAATAAATTAAAAGATTACCAAATTAGCTGCTATCACCCCTGTTTATACGAAAATGAAGCTGTTTTAGTCGAGAATTGTTGGCCTGTTAAGTCCTTCCCACTGTATCTGAGGTGCTTGAACGTAATCGCCACAAACAAATATCTACCTTGATAGAAAAAACATCTGTCACAGTATCTCTATGTGGTTTAAAGGAGTTCATCATTTAAAAGTGGATGAAGACATACGTGTAGGCCTTGAAAAGCTGCAAGAAAGGGCCTTTATTCTACTTAAAAATCCTAAGTCGTTCTTGAGATATAGTACTTCAAAGTTGCAGGAGATGCATCATGGACTTAATTATGCATGATGTCATACATGAAAGCTGAAAATAAATTAATTTTCCTGCCTGGATTACTAAAAGAACGGCCACTGTCGAGATCTGATTTTTGTTTTATTTACCAGGGAGGGGCAATATGTTCCATTCTACATTTAAAATATTTGCTGAAGTTGTCAGTTGCTAAGGAAACCACATTCCTTAGAGATTTTCAGGCATGATATCATAGCTACCAGGTTTTGAGCAGTAGGAATGTGTAGAACTTTGATTAAGCTTTTAGCAAGAACAGCTAAAGTTTGGCCTCTCAAATAAAGGACAATCAGTATACCTTTTAATTGTCTTTCATACTGCTGAATGTTGTCTTTTAGTGGTGAACTCCTTTAAATGCACAACATGCTCTGCTAATTCTTCTTGAGCGCTATCGTAAGGAACTGGATAAAAAAGGATTGGTGGGTTCAGTGCTGATGGACTTCTCGAAAGCGTTTGATACCTTAAATCATGAGCTACTGATTGCTCAACGTTATGGTTATGGTTTTGAGATGAGCTACTGTCGATTGATCTTTGATTATTTATCAAACAGGTGGAAGCGCACAAAGATAAATGTGTCTTTTAGTACATGGTCAGAACTGCTGGTAGGAGTACCTCACGGATATGTCCTCGGACCACAGCTATTTAACGTCTATCTGAATGATTTATTATACTTCATTACGGAGACCTCCTGTTGCAGTTACACGGATGACATTTCATTGTACTGTTGCAATAAAAATTTATCAGCTATACTGCGAATAATTCTCTTGCAGCACATAACTGGTTTTGAGAAAACAGAATGAAACTAAACGAGGACAAATATCACTGATTAGTTTTTGAATATTAATAAGGTAATGATATTTCAGTAAAAGTTGGAGAAGAAATCAATAATGAATCAAACTGCTTGAGATCACACTGGACAATAAGTTACCTTTCACAGCTCATGTGTGGAAACTGTGCAAGAAAGCCAGTCGAAAGCTGAATGTCTTGAGTAGAGTAGCCTCTAGTACGATAACAGAAAAATTGCGCCGAGGGATGAAGTTTCTTTGAAAGACAGTTTGGCTATTGTCCATTTAATCTGGATGTTTCATAATTGATTGCTTAATAATCGAATTAATAGATTGCAAGAGCGAACTTTACGTATAGTATACAAAGATTACGATATTACATATGCTGAACTTCCTGAGAAAGAAATATGTATCTCAATTCATGACTGTAGTATTAAAGCTATGGCCATTGAAATATTTAATCTCGATCTCGTGAATGAGATCTTTCAGTTACAGAAATTTGTCCATGATACCAGAGCTGCGATGAAAATCAAACCATTGTTCCCTAAAACTGTTAGATATGGCACTGAAACAATATCTTCGCGAGGACAGATGCTGTGGCACATTATACCTGACGATAATAAAGACCACTCAACCTTATCTGGGTTAAACAAGAAAGTACGAAGATGGAACCCTGTTGCTTGTGCTTGTCGAATATGTAAGGCATACGTACAAAGTATCGGTTTTCTGGATTAATGCCTTTTGCGAATTAGCCTATACTGGTAAGCATTTCGTATTTCATAATTTGCTGTATTGATATCTTTATTGCAATTTACGTTCGAATATTGTTCATATGACTTAAGAGGACTTTATTCTATATTATGATTGGTTTAGATAGCCTGGTTTAATTTATGTATATTGCCATGGCTGAGGATGAAATTTGAGTATTGAGTAGCAAGGTTTTCTTCTGATAATGGCGATTTAGTCCAAGATGTAGAAAACACTAGTCATATTGTAGAGAACTTACATCCACTATAAGAAATTCCTGAAAAGCGATCGTACGATGTCTACTGCTCCTACACCAACTGAGGGAGTTTTTGAACAGATACTACAGCCATTGCGAAGGTCTACCAGAGTAAGAAAGCTTCCTGAGAAGTATAATTTAAATTCCAAATTGCGTGAAGTGCTGGTAAACGCCCCCAACTGATGAATTAAACATTGCCAGACTGCCTGAATAAAGTTATTATTGTTAGGACTATCATGCAGCTTGCTAGTTTATTGTGAGAGAGGGGACGTGTTGCATATTGCTTCTTTGTGAATTGCTATGATCACATATAATTGCCGTCTGTTGATTTCTACTACTTATACAGTATACAATAGGCGTATAGCTCTGCGCCAGGCTGTTAGCAGCATTGCTCAGTATTGAGTTAGCATTGTTCACAAAAACCCTGTTTTATATCGTTCTTACTAATTTTGGTGCGTGTATTTAAGCCAAATGTCCTATGCAAAATTTATCCATGGCATCATTGTCAAGCATTGTCAAATGGCATCAAAGATTTTGCATCTTGGTCCTTCTGTTCTGCACTTGTTCCGTCCTCTTCTTTTTTTTTGTGATTGCATTTATTTTGGTGGGGGTAACGTCTGTGCTTAGAGAAAAGTTTTTATAGTTTTTTAACTTCCTAACTGCTTTCTGACTAAGTTTCCTTGAACAGATGTTCTGCTCAACTTTAGATTTTTGCAGAAAATCATTGATAAAAGGTCTTCATAAAACAGTACCTTTGGTTAAGATTAATAGCGATGATTGTAGGTGGCTCAGCCAAAACATAGAAAAAAAAGAGGTGCGAAACGCCACGAAAAACTGATCTAGAACACGTGACAATGGGAAATTAACCTGTCGTCAAATATTCAAGTCTCTACAACAAAATAATCGGGATACAAGAGGAATTGAGAAGTCAGAGAAACAGCATATAGGTTGTCAAGGCAATGATTAGAAGCTTTATGGATCAATTTTTTGGAAGGTAAAATTTTTTACAATACGGCTGTTTGATTTGTTACCTGGAAGGGCTTAGATTGAAGAAGAAAGGAATGTCGCAGATTTGTGAAACTCATCACCTTCTCTATCATCTATTCTTAGTTCTTCCTGGTCTTCATAGGCCTCACTGTCGTCCTCATGAGGAACTCCAGCATGCAATGCAAGTACTAGCACATACAGTGCTAGCAGAAACAACACTTTCCGAGCCATGATCCCCCTGTAAAGAAATAAACAAAAACAATATTTCCAAACAGGCCTTTCAAAAAGCGTCGTCATACAAATGTGTTGGGGGAAAGCTACAATCACTGCCAAAAATCTTCGCCAAAATGGTTTGGCGAAGATATTTTGGCAATGATTGTCTGAAAATTTCA
>JAOBRC010514342.1:0-11481 GCA_027575255.1 Scolionema suvaense | reverse complement strand
TCTCCCCCCCCCCCCCCCCCCTCTTTCTGCTTTCGATTTTTCAAAGTTGAAATTTTCATTTTCGGAGGGGGTTCCCAGGAAAGGGCAATACACCACTAAAACAAGATTATAAAGCTTTGAAATTATGGGAAGAAATAATAAAAATTTATTCTTGGACATATAGCATATCTTTTTCCACGAATTGATACTCTGCGAAGGAATTTTCTGCACAATTCACTCTTCTTCCTTAAAAAAATTATTGCAAAAGGAAACCAAACAAAAAACAAAGAAAGAGCAAAAGTAGAAAAGAAGAGCAGTTTTTAAGCTTTTCTAGCGCACCTTAAGATTCTACGTCTGATTGAAACTAGGTGCTTTCAGGCCGACTTTTCCACTGAAGAGGGGCTTTGGTGTGGAAAGAAAGTCAACTGAATTCCCTACAATGGTGCTTTCTTCTTAATGAGGGGTGAATTCACTAGTAGTAGTGCCACTCTCCGGCGCTGCGATCTTTTTGTTGCGGAAGTTTCTGACTTTCTTAGGATGCCTCAGAGCAAAGAGAAGCCACCATTCACCACTAAATTTAACGACGTGTAAATGTTTTTTTTTCAAGTTTTTTCTACTGGGAATGACACTACTCGCGATTTCTCCCGCCAGCAAGACTATTTCAACACCCTGGGAGAGAAGGGAATCCCCTTGTGCTCTGGCTATTTTGCTGCTAGTGAACTCCTAGTAAACCTAAGGTATGGTTAACAATGGGTCAGAGGGAATTTGCTGGGAAAATTTTGATTTAGGTTTAAGTTAGGTTACAGGTTACAGTTAGGTTAGAGAGCAGGCTACAGGTATTGTGAGCTGATTTCATTCCGCAAAAGGGCGAAGATGTTTCTTTGATCATCTCATAGGAGTGCAAACTCCTAGAACCAATTAGCTAAGCTTTTCAGTCGAGTTCAGCAGAGTGGCTATCCCAGGGTTGCTTCTCTATACTCATGTTTCCCACTTGCTAGCGAAGAAAGCTGTAGTGGCTGACGGGAACAAGTGGGCATCGCATCGCAGGCGCTTAAGAGACATGCAAACTGCATTATTGCTTAAAAGACACACTTGGTTCTGGCTGTTAATTTATCGTGCTGCTGCACAGGATCAGATGTTCAGTTGTTCACGGATAGCAAGCTGTATCAGAGGTGTTACGAAGTACTAACAATAATTTTTATGCCAACGTGAAACTGGCTCATGATTGCAGTTACAACGATAGTTCTGAATGCTATCATGAATTCCAAGGACTATCCAGACAGAATAGGGTTAATAGCTATGTCTTATGTGGCCAGAGTTAGGATTTTACGTTTATAATGAATCTTGTATCAAAGCCTTTTGAATGCTTCTTTTGTGTAGCTAGCATATTATTTTCGACGTTGTGCAGTGCTTAATGAATCATTTGTACTAGTTGTTCAACTATGTATCAACGTTTTTTGCAGGTCTTGGTAATGAAGTAGAAGTTCCTATCAAAGGTTTGTCACAATCACATATGTGGTGTATTATTCTGTAGTATGGTACTAAGCACATATAGCTCCTGAAATGCCACTTTTCGTAGTCAAATGGATTTTCATTATGTGCTGTAGTGATTTTGAGCATGATTCTCTTCAATCTTGGTGTTAAGCTGCAGGATGTTTGCTACACTCGTAACACTATTTTTTTTGTAGAAAATAATATTTCCAATTTTCTGAAAAGGAGGTTCCATGTGAGAGACTTTCTGAAGTTGAAAATGTTTTTATTGATAAGCCGTGTACAGCCGGTGTCAGAGTTATCAAACACGTTATGTTTTTTTACTAATTCTGTGACTTGTTGTTTTCTGGTTCTTTTGTTGTTATTTTTTGGTACTTCTTCTTTTTATTGACATGTGCCACCCAAGTCTCTAGAGCGGACAGAGTTTTTTGATGTGATCTATATGTTATCATCTAAATGTGAAATACCGTTATCCTTGAAATTATCGCCCCCTCAAATGATGGACCCCCTTTTCAGAAGAAGTTTCGATAAACACCTTTATTAAACACTCCTTCAGATAGACACCCCCTCTAGAGGGGCGTTTATTAGAGATACACTATAGTCAATGCGGGTAATTATGGCGCACTTTTCGGTAATTTGATTCGCAACGAAAATAAGCAATGGATAGAACGCCAATTTTGTGCCAAACACTTGCAGAGGCTTCCTATCATTCATATTTACCCTGACTGTTCATATAAAAGCCGACAATTTAGGAAATATTTAGAAAATTCTGGTGTGCCACAATTACCCCTGAAAAGTCTTATTGTGGCGCACATGCGGGAAATCGTGACGCACGGACATAATTTCTTCTTCAACCAGACTTGAATTAGTTTATCCCATTCATGTTGCTTTTAAATGATAGAAATTTTATCACACCATCTTATTGCCCAGAGGACGCTGCCTAAAATGCTCGCATTTTTCTAAAAATGAGCTTCGAGTTATGCATGGTCCTGATAAGCGTCCAACCAAAGCCCCCCCAAAGCCAGATTTTGAGAAAGTCCCGACGGGCTATCGCAGGTGGCGAAAACACAGTGTTGGCAGTTAAACCTGTGAAAAAATTATTCTAGAGAAGTCCTAAACATGTGCATCTGCCGGTTTGATTGCCTACTTTACCAGGTGCGCCACGATTATCCGCCACAGTGTTCTAGTGTGGGCAATGGTGGGGCACCCAAAAACCAGGGAAAATACGGTGCAAAAGGTCACTAGTTCATGTTTTCATGGTAGAATAGCGAGTTTACTTTAATTTTTTACATCAATTATGTCGAAATAGCACCACGAGGGCTGAAAATGAAAAAAATTTAATAACAGGGAGCAAAATTTTACTGGGTCAGAGTTGGGATTCTGAAAGTACCACCGTAGCTATATGTAGAATTACACGACGGATGAACATGATGGTGCACCTTCATGTAGCGGAACGACTGTCAGAATAGCGCACGAAGGCCGTGAATCTCAAGCCACTTGCCTAAGAGTCTGCCACATCTTGTGAAACAGATTTTTGTAAGTGCGCCGTCATTAGCCACAATTTGAAGTGTGCCATAATTACCTGCATTGACTATAATTAAGACATGTAAAAGTACTACTGCTTCTTCATTTTTATATCATATAAGAATACGGAAATATGGATAAGATGATGTTTATGATGATATTGACATGTAGTCTAGTGGGTATTTTATTGATGTATTAAGTTTATATGTGAGGAAAAAAGATGAATTTCATAGAAATGTGATAGACGCCCCCCTTAAATTCCAAAAATTTATTAGTACATGCCCTGGGCGTTTAATTGAAGCATTATGGTATGTTCTTTGTTTATTTTGCAGTGAATGTCATTGTGTGTTTATTCTGTACACATTTATATCATGTTTTGTGATCTTCGTTGTTATTCTGGCAAATAAATATTTGGACTTTGACTTTGCTAGGTATATTAGCTGTTATCAAATGACATTATTATAATGTCTGCAGAAAACAGACAAAGCATGCAACTTGTTACCTTACGCAATATACCGCTCCGTTGCAAAAGAGCTTTCAAAAAGATGACTGTAGCTTCTTCTCTCATGAAACAAGCTGTTGTGAGTACGCAGATATCTGCATACAAAGTTATTGAGAATTTTCACTTGCCATTACTTTGCTTCTGAACTATAGTTATGTATGATACATAGTCATTGTACTCGTATTAAATTGCTCTTCATTGAACATGTATGTAAAGCTAAATTCTTTGTTATCTCAAACAATGGTGCAATATGTTGCTCATGATGTATAAACACATCCTTTAAATTTCCTTATGAAGGAAGGGTAAAGACCTTAGAAATGGTCATATATGATGACACTGATGATTAAAATAGAGAATCAAAGAACAGTGGAAGATATCAAGCGTTGAAGTAATATTGAAGAAGAACTTATTAAAAGAACTTTACCTTCGAAAATTTGTTTTAGTTTTTAACAAAGCCACCTGCCTATATCACAATGGGGAACAACCAACATCCAGTTTTTCAGACTTTCAGACTGGAAAGTTTTATTTCTTGCAGACAAATTTTGCACGCGGCGTGACATAAATTACATGTCAGTCAACAGACTCAGTAAATTTTTTTTGGATAGGTTCCGAAGCCCTACAAATAAAGCATAAGCTGCGGTTTATGTGTCGGCAAATATGTACACTAAACACAGTTTTTCATGCTAAGCAAGATCATGTTATGCTAAAAAATGATTGGCTGTTTTTTGTGTAAGAATGAGACTCACCAATTTTTTGAAAGCATCCCAGGTAAAGCATCAGCTTGACTTTTGTTGTGGAATTAGGAAATTATCAATGATAATTGAGTGTGTCTGCTACTTCCTGTACATTTATACATTAGTGAATCGTCTTTCTGGTGAACTTCACTGACAAAGTTTACAAAATTCATGTAGCTGTGTTTTTTAGTTATTTGATACATGCACATTTTTTCTGGGCAACTAATACTGACTGCCAGTAAGTTTGATCTTTTTATGAGCAACATTCATGATAAGTCTTTGCTAAGCATTGATGAAGCTGGAAAACGAAGATGGATTGAATACGATCTAGGTGGAAAAAATTGTGACGTTTATCTTATAGAACTGTGTAGATATCAGCTCAGGGTTTTCTTTTCTGCTATATATGCCATGCTTGTGACATGTTGCTTTATGGTCATGTAATGACAAACAAGGTGAAATATAAGTGTGTTTCAAAATGTTCTTTACTACCTTGATCATATCGCTTCACCGTATAAGGAAACTCATTTTCAGGTCATGTACCATGAGATTTGCTCTAGTAAATTCTGTATTTCAGATATTGATTTACCAAGTGCAAGTTTTTGTCTGGAATTATAAATTTGTGACTCCACCAGATCTGCTGAATTTTTTTTTTATAATTTAATTTCCATAGCCTGTAACTAGGCAACTTGCTGTATGGGTTAAAAGAGCATTATTCTAGATTGTGATACATGTCAAAGTTGTGAGGAGCAGTTCCTTTAAGTTTGGAGTTTCTAGGAGTGGCCAAGGGATGCTTTGTGTCCCCAAATGATTCCTTGTGGCTATTGTGTTTCTCATTTAGTTATGTGCCATTAGCCAGCAAATTAAATTCAGTTTCCTTTTTGGTTAATCCACTGTACTATTTTATTGCAGCAATCACATGGAACAAGTTGGGGAAGAACCATGGGCAACTTATTATGGACAAGAACTTTGTTTGTGGTACAGCCAACAACTACGAGTTTTTACATGAAGTTGAGGACACTCTGTGCAAGAATCTTGGCCATCCAAATGGTGCATCTAAATTAGGTAAGCTGCTTCCTATGTATATGACTGTTTCTTGGGTTAAAAGTTTTGTTTTTCACGAAGGGCTGTGGGAGCTTGGGTGATCCAACAATCCCTCGGAAAAGGAGGTAAGTGATAGAATCTAGGACATCTTGGAACATGGATGGATGCAACATGTTTCAAATATCGCCAAAAAAGGGCAAAGTCACAGCTACTAGTCGTGCTATGTGCCGTACCAACAGCTTGAATTTGTACCAAGATTCAGATTTGCTTATTTCTATCTGCATAGTGTGAAAGCTGGTGACTGAGCCGTGTTCTCCAAAGGGTATTGAATTCATGTTGAGGTGGCAAATTGCATTAGTATACAAAGATTAGCAGACTTTGAGGGAAACTGTAATTCTCGAGCAGTTTGCGAGGGCCCTGTGGATGACAATGGCTCTTGTTCAACAACCCTGAATGTGGACTTGAATTTTGAAGGCTGAACTTGTGAAAGGTCTGTTTTGTTTTTCAGTTTAACCCTATTTAGTACGAGAGGGGGTAAATTTACCCCCCCCCCAGTCAAACTTTTGATGCTAAACCAAAAGTGCTGAAGAGCTACCACTTATGGGCTTTTAGTATAACTATATTAGAGACTCCCAGGCCGAATTTAAGGTTACAACCACAGGGCGTCCGGAGATATGGACCAATTCTGGAAGGCCGCTGATGGCAAAATTTGTCCAAAGGGGGGGGGGGGGATTTTACCCCCCTCGTACCATTGACATACCTCAAAAGGGTTAAGAACTACCTATGTATTTATGTAATCCGGAGTTTTTGTTTACTGCTGATGGCCTGATCTACCAATCCCCTCCCCCCGCCCACCCCGGGCCACATTTTGGCCCACTATTCCTGAAGGCTTGTGTGAATTTGCACGAAACTTCGTCAGTTTTCAGAGAATTTGTCCCGCATCATTTTGGTCCGAAATAAAGTTTCGCTTGTGACCTATTGTCTACCACAGGCCTTCTGTTCCTCCCCAAAGCCTGTTTGACTCATTAACGGAGTTTACACCGCTCAAATAATTGAAGCAAATTAATTTGCGAGACGTATTCCAAGTTTATTTACTGTAAAGAGCGTCATTGACTACTCGCAAATATATTTGTCCTTATTATTCTAATGGTGATGCGTTCGCATCTCAATTGATTGTGATCTGCTTTTATTGAAACAACAACAAGAATTGAACAGACCTAGCATTCAAATCTGAACCTCTGGAAATGCCCATCATTCCTGTGGCTAGCTAATCACTTGCATAAAGCTGCCAATTAATTTGGTACAGTATTTACGAGCGATTAGTTTGGTCATATATTTGTTCCATGTAAAGTCTGCTATTACAATTACATATGTGGAAATCACCTAAATGCATCAAATTTAGTACTTGGGAAGGTATTTAGAACAAATTCAGGTAATCTCCCAACAATAGCAGCCCTGCAAATTAGCGATTGCATTCAGCTCTGCCGACAGAATCAGAATCGTAATTCACGGCGGCAAAAGTGCAAAAGTCAGTCGCACAGTGTAACTTGTCCTTGAATATAGCCTGTAGTGGCCAGTACAGACATCTATGTGCTCACTTCCAACACATAACCTGAAAAGCATCCGTAGATACCTGCAATGTTAAATATTGTAATCAATCTTTAATCAGTGTGCAGTTAACTCTCCAATTAGCGGACACCATTGGGGATTGAAGTCAGTGTCCACTAATTAGAAGTGTCCGCCTAGTAGAAAGTCTTGCAATGTGAGCACTATACTTTTGATAACAGACGGTACTAAGGCATGCCTAGTGTGAAATGTGCATTAAAAGTGGGTACAAGGTTGTGATGAGGCATTGAAGTGAAAGTGCCTTACACCTCAAAGATAAAACTGATAAATTATCGCTGAATTCATTGGGAAGAGGTCGAATAGAGACAGAGGTTATGACCTAGAGGGGCAGCAATCTAACGCGTATATGGCCTAGACAAAATTGTAAAGTAAGCGAAAAAGAAATTCAATTATGCTAAAAGTGACTTAGACTTATAAAAACTAATAGAAGCCTTAAATACCTGATCAAACAAAATAATGTGGTGTGTACCTCATTCTTAATGTTTGTTCCCGATTAGTTTTTAACTGTCCGCTAATTAGTGAGAAAAAAGCACAGCTTCTATCATTTTGTGTAAGAAAATCTGTCGGCTAATTGGAGTGTCCGCTCATTGAGTGTCCGCTTTTTAGGAAGCTTTTAATAAGGTTTTGACCAGTGCATGATTGGGGAAAATAGATTTGTCGCTAATCAGAGGTGTCCATCTTTTAGAGTGTCCACTAATTAGAGAGTTCACTGTATAATCGATTTCCTAAAACATGAGCACCCTTCAAGGAACACCCGCATTTGTTTTATGCTGTAATCTATCTTCCTTTCACATTTTCAGACATATCTGATAATTGCATGAATAGCACGGTGATAAATTCAATTCTTAACTTGTCCAAGATGAACAAGCCGAAGAGGAAGCCAGCTGGTTTTGAGCATGCCATCTTTGAGCAAAGGTCCACAGCTTGGGATGCAACTTCTTTTGTCGATGATTTTGCCAACCATGTAATCTAGGAGTATTATGTTGCAGTACGTCAGTGAGTGAGCAAACCAGAAACTGTTCTGAATTCTGAATGAAGCAAATGTTTAAATTAACCGTTGAACAGATCAGTCGTCATTCCTATTTTTGCTTTTAGCCTACTGTAGCTATTCAACTCCCACTGTGAGATATTGAGGTACATTAAGTTTTGCTATAATGGTTGGTCCCATCCATGAGATGCAAAAAGTTCAGTCTGCCAACTATGGAGTCAATCTAGTCCATTATCACACAATCTAACAGCCAGAATCAATACCGTGACCAGAGAAAAAGCGTCCCCGTAGTGAATAGATGTTCTGTCCGCATGGAAAAAAAGTGGTGAAAGAGTTGTTGCTATTGTGAGTGAAATGAAGTCACGGCTCTCACGTCTAGGTCTGGGAGCAGGTTGCCCCTCATTGAAATGAAGCAGAAGCTGAAAGATCAGGCCAATATTTGGCTACGTTCTAGGGCTGCAATAGTGACGGATATACAGCCTGTTTAACGTCATACACTGAAGCAAAGAAAATCAATTGTTTCCAGACAAAGATGATGATGGCATGGTTGCCACCTGCAGCCTGGTGACCACATTTTTTGTGCAGAATTGTAGATTGCCTGATGTTGATTAAGTGCACAAGGTTGTAGCTGTTGTCAACTCCTAAGTATCTAGGAGTAGAATTATCTACTCCCTCCAGTTCGGAGGAGCCTCCAAATGCTCAGTAGAAATAAGGTTGCAGCCCACCTTATGATTATGATCTAAGTTCATGAAGATAAATAATGACGGGAGCTTACAGGGAATTGTTGCGTTACATTTTCAGATCAAGCTCCTGTTGACGTTTTACTTTGCATGGGAGATTCTGAATTTTTCCCAACCGTTCGAAAGCCTTAAATTTTCAATTTTAGGGTTTGGTCTCCTTGACACCTGTCATATTTTAACTCCAATCCTTTGCACGTAAACATCAGAAAAAGTTTGCTGTTCATATGAATATTTATGTGAATTGCTATGTACAAGGGCAAAAATTCATGGTTACACAGAGAAGGCAGTACCTTTCTTTGTTTGCGGCATTCACTCTTTAATCATCAAAACCATGCACAAAGTTTTCAACCTCTCTCTCTCATATTAGCTCACTTGTTAGTGAATGATCTGGAAAACCTTTCTTATGAATAAAAATTCATTTCGTGCCATGTTCTGTGTATGTGTGTACTCAGTGTGAATTTTGTTGGAATAGGGTAGGTATTCTATGTGTGCGATTGCAGTTATATTTACCATCAATCTAAAATATTTCATCCAGCAATTCATGGACATGCATCAGTGGAGAAGCACGTTATCTAAAACACTTATTCAGGCCACATCACATTGATTGTATGTTTTGCGTAGATGTGCCTACACCGGACACAGAGGACATTTTTGACCACTAAATATCAGCATGCATGCGATGTTTTTCTTTGCATCTTTTCATATATTCACAAAACATATCTGATTGCCAAATAGAATTGTTCACAGCTGAACCTCTTTTATAGCATAAGTCTATAAACTCTCCTATGACATTCAAATTCACTGATGTTTAAGATGATGGCAGGCTTCTATTCTAAGAAAAAGCAAATCAAATGCATGGATGGGCAAACGACAATAATCACAACTTACAAACACTAGCTATTTGCGAGGAAACAAGGACTGCATGCTGAAATCATGTCCAAAAATTGCACAATGCGACAAGTTTTTGACATGCGGGTGTCTACACAAACAACAGATCAATTTTTCGTGGCCTCACCTGTCAAAAGCATTGTGCTTGTTTTATCTAGTCCCACATAATTGTGTCCTGTGTTTCAAGTTTCTCCCCAGAATTTGAAGTAGGTTGGTCATATTGATGAAGTACATAGGTGCCACATGTGGTGGGAAATTTGAAACCTCAATCTCTCTGCCATTGGCAGAATTGTTCCTGCCTTATCAGTGATTCATTCACCCAAGTGCTAAATGGGGTTTGTTTGTATAACGAACTCCAGAAGCTCAATCTTGTAATCTTCAAAGCTTCCATTTTCTTGTCTAAATTCCTGTCTGGGCTGTCATTTTGTTAACTAAAATGTGATGGAGACCATATTTATAATTGAATTTAAATGGCCACTTTGGTTAGCCTGATCTTAGATGAAAGTGACTCAATTCATGGTCAAATTGACTTGACAAACTCAATTTTTCCTGAGGCAGGGCCTGACAGCAAAAATGCATAGATGAAAGCCTGCTTATTCCTCTAGTGTTGCCTTCTCTCACTCTTTCTCTAAATGTGATACTCTGTAGAAGGCACTCTGTTCCCAGTCCTGACGTTTTGTTTAATTCTGCTCTGCTTCAAATCACAGCCTTAATTGAAGAAGAACTTACTGCATAACCTGTAAACAACAAATTATTATTATTAACAGATCCAATCGGATGGCCTGCAATTGTTTGACTCTGCTTAAGGTAAAAGCAGATCCCAGTTTAGTGTGTGGGACGTTGGCACGGCACTAGTTTGACATTGTTCTCATAGTCTTTTTCTTTATGCATTTTTTTTCAGGCACGGAAAAGACTCTGCCGATGTGGGTGAAGGATTTCTCTATATCATCCATTCAATTATCTGATAATGATTTTTGCGCTTATATAAAAGATGCACATATTTATATCTGTACTGAAGTGGATCTGGGATTATTGTACAGAGAGGATGGTGAGAACAAAACTTATTGTTACTGTTTAAGTACAACTCTTTTCACTTGCTTTTGCCGATTGAAACACCTATCTCAAGGAGTTTGAAAAGAAGGTTTACAATTATTCATAAAAGTAGAGGGTTTGCAAAATCTTTTTATCATTTGGTGAGGGCTGTGCAGTAATACGGTTGTTAAATGTTGCTTCTGAAACTTTGCTCTCAGCTTTCGAATTTACAGAAGTTGATGTTTCAGAGACACATGAAGAAAAAAGTATAGCATCGGGTTGATATCCTTTTATTTTATAGGAAAGATCTTCAAAAGGTATATCCTGACACCCTCATGTCACATGTCATCAAATGGCATTGCAAAACAGCAAAGTATGCTAATTGTAAACAAAACAACACATATTTGAATCCATGTTGACCTTGGAAACCTGTCGGCCAAATAAAAAGTTGTTTCTAACCAACTGCTTCTAATATTTCTACCTGAACATTTGCTGCTGGGAGGCCACCCTACACTCGGGATATTCTGGGCAAGGTTCCCTCACCAAAACAGGAATCCATTGCTCCAGAATGCGTACCAAGCGAGCAGGGCTAATAACTTTTGATGATTCCTGGGAGTACAAAACATGTTACGTGAAAGTAGGTAACTGACTGATGATCATATGCATTCTCCAAATACTGTCAAAACTAGGTTACACGCCACTCAAAGAATCCATACTGCAGGAAACTTGGCTCTGATTGTAGTCTCTGAGTACATAGACACATACTCCGACTAACGGAAAATGATTCCAATTGTTCGAATTGTGCATAGGGGCCATACATTAATGACGTCTAGAAATTTGTTAGCATTTTTGACCCCCCTCCCCCTTGTCGGAATTTGTCTTAAAGCACTTGACCCCCCTTCCCCTGGACGTCTAAATTTTACGTGATTTTATGCC
>JAOBRC010514231.1:0-11482 GCA_027575255.1 Scolionema suvaense | reverse complement strand
TCATCATGCAGCTAATTGCACGGTAGCCGGTGGGCGTCTTGTCGGGCTTCTTGTGATATATTTGTAAACAGTTAATTGCTCGTCACACGGACAAGAGAATTAAGTTTGGATTTGATAGTTAGAATTATCATGACCATGTTTATCAGCTGAGCGCAAGTTGTTTTGGGGTCGGAGTTTTCCTTTAAGGGTCATAACATGAGCACTTCTCGATATATGAACCAAAGTTCTTAGGCGGAGGCCTGATAGGCCACCCGAACTTTAAAAAGGTTAAAGTTACCATTCATAAAAGAATGCTAAACTCAAGCGTTAGACGTTGACTGCAAGTGTCAAACACAAGCTTCAGGAGTTCAATGCTTGCAATACGAAAAGGCTGCAAAATAAAATACCAGAGAATCAATTTTTACATCTGGGGCCCAAGTAAACCAAACAAAATACCAAAATAATTTAATGTCACTAAATGCAGTTTTCATACAAAAGAAGTAATACTAACACAAACCACGATAAATGGAGAGGGAAGTGAAAAAGAAATCAGAAGGCAGTGTCGTCTACATTCGTAAAAGACACGTACCGTTAGCTTTCGCACAAGATTCATCAACAGATGAGCCATCCAAAATATTGCTTCGCTGTTGTACACCAGACATCTGACAATCAAAATCTGTAAAATTGACAAATATCACAATATGCTACAGACAAGGAACCACCCCAGCTAACATACCTTTTTTCCGGAATGTATAGTAAAAGATATCGGTTGCAAAACACAACCGAAACAACTATAGGGGATCATTAAAAAAAAACAACAACAACAACAACACACATTGCACGCTGGACGATTGCACGGGTATTCACCATTGACTTTTTTTGCAATACATTTCTTTTTTCGTCATACAATAGAGACAGGCATACCATATTCGAACACATTGTTTGCAGGACAATTAATCGCAAAACAGATGCTTGCGCATTTGTCGAAATTCGCTGAAAATGTGAGACAAAGATTTGCAAATTCACCAACGTCTATGCTTGTTGGACAACTGTTTATGATTGGAAAACACAAGAACACAAAAATAAAATTATTAATATACACTCCTCCCAAAATCGTAAATTGTGGGACAAATGGTTGCAGATTCAGCGAAAATCCACAACTATTAATATCGCTATCGCTTAGTCCAGAAAAGACTTCTTCCACATTCAGTAGTAAGAAAAAGTTGGCTTCCCTGGAATACTCTAAAATCCCGGACAAATGATTGGGCTCATTCGGGGAATTCACATACATTCCGTGCTTTCTAATGCAAATCGACAAAGACAGTAGAAGTACCTTTCGTCCCTGTCTTCCCTCCCACATTTACGGTGTTTTCGTTGTTTGAACATATTTTGTTTTCACGATGTCCAGCACTGGGCACTGGAAAAGATTTAAACAACTTCACACTGAATTCATTCAGTCCAGTACCATATGATCAATAAATTTACGATCTTGTATATGTCAGGCCCTTGTGCAATCACTTACAAGGGCCTGACAATGAAATCTCAATCAACTCTCTGTGACACAGTCAACTCTCCAATTAGCGGACACCATCGGGGATTGAGGTCAGTGTCCGCTGATTAGAAGTGTCCGCCTTTTAGAAAGTTCTGAAATGCGAGCGCTAATTTTGATTAATTTTGATGATTATTAACATGGGTAATAGGTCGTACTGAGGCAAGGAAAAGCTTGGCTCTTTACTTTTGAAATTGTCACACACCTAAATTACGAACGAAGTCACCAGGAAGAGGTTGAATCGGGGACACTGTTACGACTTAGAGGTGTCGGTGATCTACCACTAGTATTTTCCTTACAAAATTGCAGATGGGCTATAAAAGAGCTAGATAATGTAAAAAGTCATTAAGACTTCAAAACTAATAACTGGCTGAAATAAATGATCGAAAAAATGCCACACGCATCTCATTTTAGTGCCCATTCTTAATTTTTTCCTAAATGTCCGCTAATTAGAGAGGAATAATCACAATTCCGATCATTTCGTGCAAGAAAATTTGTCCGTTAATTGTAGTGTCCGCTAATTGAGTGTCCGCCTTTTAGAAAGTTTTTTTATAAGGTTTTGACTAGAAAACGATCGCGGAAAACAAATTTGTCCGCTAATCAGAGGTGTCCGCCTTTTAGAGTGTCTGCTAATTGGAGAGTTTACTGTATAAAGGAACGTTTTCAAAAGCTGAAGAAACGGCGTTAATAAAAAAAAAAGTAAGTAATTACTGGAGCACTTCATTCTCAGCCTAAAAGTATATGCTTAAATCATGCTTAATTTTAGCTCATCTGAGAATCAATATGCTTGAACAAAAATAGTGCAACCTCCACAATGAAAAATCCAACTCCATCACGTTGCTTCAATTGCAAATGTCCGCTATCAGAGAAATCTGCTAAGCTGTTATTCACGACAATGTGCCGGTGAAGGATGGACGGAAAACACGCGAAAGTCGGAAACCAGAAAACTCCGTACCATTACAAAATAATGACAGTTGCTGGTCAGATAGACTTGATGCACGGGGTGGAGGTCAAGTCTTATGAGATTCGTACTAGTATTAGTGCTTTAGCACTTTCAGCTTCTGGAGTTAACAGCCTGATCCTACAAATAAAAGCTCAAAAATGCTAACATTGACTTCGTTTTCAACGTTTTGATCAAGACCGTGCAGCTATTCTGAACTAATATGCTTCACTATCAGTAGTATGCTTGATTACAATGTTTGACTTCAAGACACTGTAGGAAATGGTTAAACGATAAATGACAAACAAAAAAAAGAAAAAAATGCTTCAGGCGGCTGATACCCAATCAAGTTTAGGCAAAACTGAAGGGAAGTCCGTGATGGAAAACTTTCAAGGGAAAATTTCATTGGGTTTGCAAAAATCAAGATTTGGTTAACATACATAAACCTCAAAATTTAAGATTTGCGAAAAATTCTGCAAGGTTAAATTCACATTACTGAGCTACTATAGCACTAGCATAGCATAGCATCTTACATTTCCAACGCAGTAGATCCACAGTGTATAAAGTTTTTCCGGTAGCGTTAAAATATATATAGAAAACATATATCTATAGAAAAATATATATCTATAGAAAAACCACACCATCGAAGAGTATGGACTCGAACACGCAGTGAGAATGCACCGTGTTTTTTTACTTGCTTATAATTTTTTAACACTTACAACTCGTCTCCATTTTTAACCTATTCTATAGAAAACTATATACCTTAATATTCAAAACGTTTCCTGATAAAAAATACACAAATTGAAAACATTTGGCACTCACAAACAGTTTCCGCCCTGCTTCATACCACAAGACAGAGAACTTCACAATAAAGAAAATCTTACCATCTTTCTTCAAATCTATCACGTGCTTCAGTGCACACTCGGCTGGCTCATAATGCTGAAGTCCTAACTGTTCTGTTACACGCTGAAGAACATCTGCGCCAGGCTGTCGATGATGTGATTGAAGGCGATAAATCGATAAGTCATGGAGTTTGGCGTGCCCATCACTATGAAGTAACGATTCACGAAACACTTACAGAAATATACTGGTCCAAAATGATTTATGGCATGGTAATAGAGCTTCCAAAAACATGATATAGCTTTCTATTTCATGATAAACTCTGAGCTAGGTCCATAGATATGAGCTTTTAAAACCATGGAGAATTTTGGCTTGCTACTATTTCGCTTCTGGCGATAATTCTACATGACGCATGGTCAGATCAATTAGAATTATCCCATCTTACTTATTACCTCGCTCTTTATTGAACACACGTGTAAAGCTATCTTTATTTCAACTCAAATAACATTGAATCATGTTGCTCATTATGTTTAAACAAATCCTTCAAATGCTCAGTTACAAAGGAAAGCAGTCGACCTTAGAAACGGTCCTATATGACGTCACTGATGACCAAAATCAAAACCAGCGAAAAATATCAAACTTTAAAGCAACATTCAGATGATCCACGTAAGCTTTTCTACTCAAACAAAAAGAGAATTCATGTTTTCGCAAGATCTATCTCCAGAAGAGATATCATTTTAGAGTCATATATTGCTTTAAGCAAGGTAGACACCAAATTATGACCATGGTCACAAAAGACTTCCAGTACCAAATTTTTTTTAATTTGATACTCAAACTATTCTCTGATACTATCCATCATAAGATAGACAAAACACTACAAATTAAAAAAAAATCAAAGGTTGAAGAGATACAATCATTATGCGATTGAGATCAAAGGAAACAAAAGGCGGAAATAGTTCTTGAGGCTTGCGTACATATACACAAAGCTTGCCCCACACGCCTATATAGTCTCAGAAATTACAGCAATGATAACATATTGACCAGGCTTCAAAAGTTTACGGAATTTTGCTCCAGGACTTCGACTAGTTTGAATGTATCTTTAGTTCTATTTATGATGAACCATGAGCACATCACAAAAAAAAAAATTCAACAAAACTAAATTCTGCGATACCTGGCAAAAAAATTTAACATCTTATCAATGCACCAGCACACGGTATTTGATATCAGAACTCAATTTATACCTATATTACTGTCTCCACCTTTTGCGCTTAGATGCTAGGAAAGAGATTGCAGGGATCTTACGTTTTGGTTACTGAAAGTCAGCATGAAAAGCTTACAGTGCTGACTCATCATTATTTGCTGGCAACTTTTGAGGCTTTGACTCAAAAGTTAAAACTGCAAGATATTCTGGGATGACCAGATGGCACTAAATTGGCAATGGGTCTATAAATGGTAGGATAATAGAGAGTTGTCAGCAGATAACCCTGGTGACTACATAATGCATTGTGGACTTGGAGTGGCCTTCTTTGAAGATTTATCGAATCTATGCAAACTTTTCATAATCTAATCTTTCACAAGATGGTCCGAGACAATGGGAAAAGAGAAATGCAGGCAAGGTATGAGATGTATCTCATGCGAAAAACATACCCTATCGCATCAACATGTTGAAGATTGTGAAGTGGCACTTTTAAAAATAGATCTGTTTCCCTTGTAGACAATTCAGCATATTGTTGTAGCAAAACTTCTAGTTCAGATTGAACACGGGTGATCTTCCCTTCAACTGACTGAATCATCTGCAACAAACAAACCAAATATATAACAACAAGGAGTTTTCAGAACAGTAGGCTCAATACACAGGGAATTTACACTAGAATCTGGTCAAATTCATGAAATCAAATACAGTAAAATCCAAACATCTTTGGATATATATTTTTTATGTTACATAAAGAGCAACACTAAGTGTCATCGGACAACAATATTGTGCTTTAAATCGATGAGATTGATATCAAAATACATTTCACAATAATCCACCAACACCACAGGACAAAACCTTTGGAACCATGTTTCATAACATAATTTTTGGCTGAATGCTAAATGCCATTGTCTTTCAAATAGAGACATACATCCCAACCTCCATATAAACATCCACTGCCGATTTCAGACAATACCACGAGCAACAGATGCATTCATCTGATAAAATGTCCAGGTGAGAACCCAAGAGTCAAGTTCAGGAATACAGTTCAGGAGTAAAAAAGGGGTGAGCACCCCAAAATGTGAGTAAGCTGTAACACCATGAATCATGAATATGCGAACCAAATATCGTCGTGCGCACTGAGTTTATAGAGAAATGCAGTTTTCAACATGACCCATTGCTTCTCAACCAGTTACATGCTACAAGAGTAGAACAGGTAGATATGTACATCAGAGGTAGACAGTATTCCAAGGCAAGCTGTCTGATCACGCTTCTATACTGTTCAATTGATCACGAGACTCATGAGGTACTCCAAAGCACCTTTGAAGATTTTCATGAGACGAAAATCATGGGAAGGGCTACGACCCTGTGCACACCAGAGCAACTGGTTCGATTATTCTTTGAACACGTTTCCGAGTTGAATTGAATTCAATGAGTTATATCTGAAGATATTCAAGCTAGCAAATTCATTACACACCTCAAAATATGCAAAATGTGCTGGAATTTTTGAAACATAACAAGTTTTAAACGAACGCTACAGCAGAGCAAAGCCCACACCATCAAGTAGAAGAAGATAAATTTCACCAGTTCAATTAAACTTTCAAAAAATAACAATGAAGTTGACCAGTACCTCCTCATATTGATGTTCATGCTTCAGTTTCGCAGTTCCGTTGTCTTTGATCAAGCTTTGAATGACGGTCTGTTTAGATTGCTGACAAAAGAGAATGAATAAAGAGTCAGACTATAACATCGGGTGCTACTACAAAAAAATGATTGATTCAACAGATTAGTCAAACACCGTAAAAACTTGCAAGTTTGTATAGCCTATACCACTTTAGCTTTGCCCAAAGATGAAACCAAAACATTTAAAATCAGAACAGGAAAATGAAAATGTTGCATCATGTATGAAGAAACCTTTATGTGTAGAAAACTATAATTTGATGAACAGGTATTCACTATATCAAAGGGTTGTAAGCAAGAATCAAGAAACAAATGTTGCTTTTAGATTCGATTCGCAGGACAATAAACAAAACATAAGTATTGCCACAATTGAACTGATTTTGCTCCACTTGATCCTAGCGACAGTTCTTTCATCAGGCTGTATATATAATTGTTGCTATTTCACAAAGGACAAGTATGTGCGCCGTGATTTCTCAGTTCAACAAACAATTACGCTTGCCTGCTTTAAAAAACAGGATGGTAGAAGGCACAGATAAGGTTGTCTGATGTGATACAGATCCACAACCTATTCACTTGCAAAATGGAAAACATGCGTAGTAGTAATACCACCACTGTCAGTCACTTCACCTGTCATGAGTTCCTCCAGTTTTCAGATTCCCCCCTGGGCTGAATTTCTTCAGCTATTTTAAATTGGTCACAAAAGAGATCGAACTTAGGAGAATGAATAAAACACACATTAAGCACATTGGACTATAGTTGAATCTGGCAATGCATCTGAAACTCTAAGTTTGTTCCCATGTTAAAAATAAGAGGTTTTCGAGTGCAGCAAGAAAGTTTTAAGTTTATCCAAATCAACCTCAATATATTAGTAGGCCCATCATGATGCACAACAAACCATTCAGAATACCATATAGCATGGAATAAAAGTTAGTGTAGACAGGAAAGCATTTCAGTAGTCTCTGTCATGAAGAGCAATGAAGACTTACCACAACCTTCTCAAAATTCTTGATCCTGTTGTATTTGGTGATCAACATATCCATGGCTTCTTCCCGCGATCGCCTCTCCTCCTGTAACTTCTTCATCTGTTGTTTGATTGATGACACAGATTCTGCCAGATATGTTTCATTTTGTTCTTGATGAAAGAAGTGACTGCAACAAAAGCAGCAATAGAGATAAACAAAGGTTTTGAGGCGATACATACCACAAAGCCAAAGATAAAAGACATAGCAATGCAAAAAACAACAACAAAACAACAAACAAAAGAAAAGAAAACAAAAAGGCATAACATAACCCAATTAGACTTCCATATTAAAAGGAAAATCGCATTTTCCAAAAATGCTTAAAGGGTATTCCAAAGTATGTCGATGTATCCACAGTAATACCACAGCACAACTTGCAGGCAATGATAAATTCTACACAAACCAAAACAAAGCTTGATTGAAAGAGGATCCTCGCAATTTCCCAGAGAAGCGACTTGAAATATAAATAAGTGCTTCCCCCTACAAATGAAGCAAATTTCTCTTTTTGCAAGTTAAGCCAAAGTCAAAATCACATGCCACCAGCGATGTCGAAGCAACATACATTAGTTTTAAAAATGGGCTACTTTTTGTCAACGATTTTGAATGCTACTCACAAATACAAGAACATTCCACCACCATTGAAATATCAAATATGATCCATGGCAGCTCTGACTAAGAACATTAAAAAAAATAAGTCTACGAGCCTCTGCTTGGATACGTAAGGCTCTTTTGTTTCAAATGCAGCTATATGACTTGCATCTGGGCGAGACAAATCTCTTTGAGTCTAACCTTGATGATGTCAAAACAGAATTAATTAAAATTGATGTTGACGAACTGTTCATACAAGTGTCAGTAAATAATCATCGCAAAGCAGGTGGTGAAGCACCACAATTCATCCATGGTGAACCCATATATACGCTGGATGTAAAGTCTGGCGCAAGCTTGACTACGCAAGCTTGTCAAACAACATCATCCTAACAAAAACCTACAGTATGCCTGTACCGTACCTCCACGACTTTGTATTGGCACCATTCGTTGCACATCGGGCAGCAAGCCTTTCCTCAATCTGATTATTAATGTTCGCTAGACGCTTCTTCAATGTATTACACTCATTCAGTGTTTCTTCTCTGTTTAGAAAACGTTGAAAATGTTGTACTTGACCTTCCTGCAATACAAAAGAACGCACACATAAAAAAGGCACGATGCATGCTTGTGAATCAGTTCACATGCATTTCTCATAAAACAATATTTGAAATATCTATCAAATATCTTTTTCAATCATTGGTTCCAGGTACATGTGTTTTTAATGCTGCTATATCGCATTTTTGTGACTTTGTTCCATAGTTATGAACTCCACTGATGCCAGTATGTTGCTACTGAGAGGAAAATGACTGATCAAACTGAGCATTTTCGATCATATACATTAACTTTGCTTTGAATTTGAGGGGGGAGGGGGGGGGGGATTGAAGAAAATTTCGGCCCTGGAAGGGAGGCACTAATCAGAGGATGGAGGAGTCAAGGAAAATTGTACTTCAAGGGCGAACTGGTAAAAAATGGGAGGTCAGTGAAATTGCAGAGTACATTGGCCACCCAAGCGCAATCAAATCACAATCAAATTCTTTAACGAAGACATCGTGCGTAAGTGAGTATTGCCACCCAAGTGCAATCAAATCAGAATCAAATTCTTTAACAAAGACATCGTAAGTAAGTGCGTAATGCACAAACTTCTTTCTACGAAGGAACACTCCACATAAACTTTTTGTTTCGAAATTTTCGGCGGATTGCTAGTCACTGCCATCATCAGCTACTTCTAGTGGCAGTTCCTTCGTAGAAAGAAGTTTGTGTATTTCATTAAATCACAAACAACTAAATAACTTGAAGGCCGGAATGATTAAGACATACATACAGAAAAACAAGTGTTACCTCTATTAGTTGATGAACTGTCCTAAATAATGTGGGCGAGTCTGATACATCTTTCAGTTTCCCAGATTCAAACTGAAACCTGAAGGAAATAGGAGTCTCCGCAGACAGGCAAAAAGAAAAAAACAAATAAATACATGATCACACACCAAAAACGTGTAGCTCCACGTGAAGTACCACCCTTGCACTACATGGTGAAGTAAAAAGAGGCACAAAAACTTCACACAATTACAAGTCACATAATTAGTGGACTCCCGCAAAATTAATTGTGAATCCTTGTGTAAGATCAAAGAAAAAACAAGACATAACCCAAACGATTGACACCACAACAAAAAAGAACCGATAAAGGGTGCTAGAAATATTGTCAAAATATCCTGAAAATACCCAATATTGGTATAAATTGCAACCTGTATCCTGAACAACATATTCCAAAGATATAAGGCATGGCTCACAGCATAAAGTAAGCTGCCCCCAAGATCCATCCAGAGAATGAGAAAAAAAAGGAAGAGTCTCTTCAACATATCTGGAAAAAGCCCTGAAAATAGCCACTTTTGGATGAACAGTTTTAGACATCTTTGGAAAAAAACATAAAAAATGCCATTTTGGGGCGTAAATTGCCACCTGCAAGCCAAACGAGATTTTTCCGGAGACAATGCACATGGTTCATAATATATGCAGAGTTGCCTTCAGTATTCACATCAAAAATGACAAGAATTGGACGAACAGCTTTTGACATACTTGGAAAAAAACCCCAAATCGCCATTTTTGAACGTACATTGCCACCCGTATGCCAAATGAGATTCTCAGGAGACATCGCATATGGATCAAAACATGAACAGATTTACCCTTATTATTTGCACAAAAAATGACAAGAATCGGATAAACATTTTTTGAGATATTAGGAAAAAACCATGAAAAACACCATTTTTGGACATATGTAAGTTGCCACCTGCAAGCCGAACGAGAGTTTTCCCAGACATGACACATGGTCCACAGCATAACTACTATTGCCCCGCAGTTTCACACCAAAAACTACGAAAAAGTAATGAACAGATTTTGAAATATTTTTGAAAAACCCTAAAAATGGCCATTTTGGGGCATAAATTGCCACCCGCAAGCCATACAAATTTTTTTTTCAAAATTCCGGCTCCATCACTTTTCGTCAATTACTGATTGTCACCTTCACACCAAATTTCATAGAAATTCATTGAGCGGTTTTCCGGGAAAATGCGTTGGTGACGGACGGATGGACGGAAGGACGGAAGGACGGACCGACGGACGGATGCATGGATGGACAGACCTCATTTTATAGGACTCTTCCGCTAAAGCGGGAGTCCAACAAGAATAATATATCAGTATTTGCGCATGATATGGCCGCCCCTACTTACAGTTGGCATTATAGTTACTTTAATGTTTGTTAGAAAAATGAGACACAGATTTCACTTCACATAAACAGGCCTGTAAATAGTGTCCGACATAGGACATTTGTCAGGCATGACCTTGGGAAATTGCTCAAATGTCCGGCATAATGCCATTCATGCCTGACAAAATTGTCTGGCATGCTAAATTCTCACTCCCTTCTGACCTCTGGTATAAATTTAGAATTTCTGGTATAATAGATTTTGTACATAAAAAAAAGAGACTGTTGGCAACAAAACGTACACAGAGCAAGTTTTAGAAACACTCCCTTGAAGTTCTGATAATTCCTTTTGTTCATATTCAGCAAGGAGCCCTGAAAACATGAAAATAATCTCTTGATGCCTGATGAATGTCTGGCATGATCCGTTCTATACCTGACATTTCTGTATGGCAATAGGGGAGCTTTATTTACGGGCCCGATAAAGGAGAATGCCCTCTGGCATTTTCATCGAATTGCATTAGTTCCTCTTTGAAATTTTATATTATGTACTACTATATATACATAGCAGCAGTGATATTAGTTAAATGCAACGAAGAAATCATCACCATTATTATAACTAAATGCACAAAGATGGAAACGGAACAGTACTCAACAGTTACAGTTCTTGTGAATTCAAGAAAAGGTTTTTATTACAGATAGGACAAGATTAACCTGTCCTTTTCTAGCCCGAAAAACTGTACAAGTGCATGATATATATCATTGTATCATTCCTCCATACCTACTGTTCTAGCTACATGGAGAGATAATGGAAGGCAAACCCTACCATCCTGTATGCAGCAAGTTTAAAAATCCTTCCATAACAAATTTCCAAATGAGAGAATCAATTTACACAACAGGAGCTGTGATTAACACTACTTTCAAGTAACAAGGTGATGTATGGAGCAGGCACTGCTCGGAAAGGTGTCAAGACACCTCCACCCTATTTCAGGGTTTCAAGGGTCTG
>JAOBRC010514230.1:0-18591 GCA_027575255.1 Scolionema suvaense | reverse complement strand
TATATGCTTGTGAATTTTTCATCTCTCGACAGGCAGATTTAGTATGAAATTGCTCACTTGGAAAAGCATCTAAGTTTTCTCATTTCTTATTTACTCTCATGCCCGGTATGACTGCTTGCACATTCTGTGGTAATCATTAATGCAGAAAACTAGGACCATTGTGCTAGATTTCTTCCTGTCTGTCCATTTCTGTGGATACAATTTTGCTTCCAGAGCTAGTCATATTTGGTGCAACATTTAGACACTAGTGATGATTATTTGCAACTTGGAGCCTAGTGCTGCACTATGACAATACATTTGTACTCTTTGAAATTTGTCACACAGAGCAAAATTGGACTAGCGCAAGCTCCATTCTTCATAAAAGTAAGGCGAAGGACTGCTTTGGGCATAATTGTCTCTGCTCAGCTCTGGTCAGGATTTTTTTCTCTGTAAATGCAGGGCCTTATACAAACTTTATTTCATGTTGCGTGCAATTCTAGGTCGATGTGTATAACAGACTTGACTGCTGCTCTGACAGAATGAGTTTGGCAAAAGTACGGATTGGTCTGACATTGTCAGAGCACTCTTTCAAGATGTGTGGAACGGCGCCTTCTGATACCACTGGTGTAGCTCATATTGTTATCAAATGTACATCTGGTTCAATCAATGGACAGCATGTCCAAATTGTGGGAGTTGGGCTAAATAACTTTTGTGAAGTTAGAGTGTTTGCTGAACGGCCGGGTAAGTTTGAGTATTTGTAATCATTTACATAACTTAAACTTCTGTGTTTGTTATGCATTGACAAATACAGTCAACTTCCCATAACTCGCGCTTTCCCTTTACTTAAGCATATTTGTAGGCACCGTCAAAATTTCCTCGTAAACAACTTTATTCAACTCGAACCTCCATCCCTTAACTCTAACAATTTTTTTCGGTCCCTTGGAAGCAGTTTAGGCTTTTTCGCTCTCCGTACTTCAAACAACCTGACAAGTGACGACAATTTAGAATGGTTTTGATTTTGAATGTTTTGTACGAGTGTTTGAGGTCTTAGATTATTTGAATGACATCATTGGAAAGCGCTGCTTTTACGAAAATATCTCGTACTTTGAAAATTTGTATCCTCACAATGGCAATTGAACCTGTAAACAGGCTGTGATAAGTGATGTTTTCACTCACCACAGAACCAGTTTAGTTGAATTTATGCTGAGATATATTTTTTGCGACTTTCTTCTTAATCCGCAAGGCAGATAATTAATCAAATATTTCGTTTTCTTTCAACAGGCTTATGTATAAGGGAGAAACTTTGCTAAATTTCCAAACTCCGTACTAGTTGAAGCACTCCTTGCCTTGAATAATTTGTGATTCCGCTTGAAAGTTTGACTTATTGGGAGTCCACTGTATTCTTAAAAGGAGACAACAAAATTTCAACAGATGGTTGAGCTTAATAAAACATGCCATGCAGTTTTTAAAGCTTTTGTAAGTTCAGAAGATGGTATCTTTGCCACTGATTTGGTATCATATCACTGGGCCACTACTCAAATGGCCTGAGCTTCGTTACCATTTTCCTCAAGATTAAATTGTTGTGAAAGGCTCACTCTTTCATTTTATCACAAGGCCGATGATATGTTGTGGATCCATTTGAAAAACTATGTTAAGGTTTTGTGTTACTAAGGTAATGACAATACCTTAGTAACGTGCCTCAGTGATGTCATCAAAAATCAAGATGGCAGCTGCTGGACTTTGAGGCTGAGTGTCTCCAGAGCTACATAAGGTACATAGTTTTTGTGAAATGTTTTGCTGTGCTCTTTTGTCTGCTAAAATTTCATTTTCAACCACTGTTTCCCTTAAACTGTTTGGCTAATTACCATGTACTGGGAATAATCTTATTGGAAGAATTTGGAAAGGTGTCTGCGTCAAAAAAGGTATGTTCTTGTAAAGAAAATGGGTAGAAGTTCTGCATGTTATACATAGATCCTCAGTTTGTTGGCACAATTAAGTAATTTTGCTAATTAAATGCTTAAATTTTGGAATTTTTAGAAGAATTGCTATGAAATTGGTGAGTTTCTTTGTTGTCTCCTCTTGACAGCAGAGCCCATTTAAGTGAAGCATTCCGTTTAGTATTGTCTGTATCCTGCAAAGGAAGCCCTAATAGAGAGCCATTGTGAGATTGACGTAAATTTGTTTGAAAACATGTTCCATTCCATCCATTTACGTAAGCTGAACTAGGGACAGCTTGCACAAATCTGAGAAATTTGCGTCAACTTGGCGAGATGCCTTCGTCATATGTGAAGACATCACCAGTCCATCAAATTGCTAGGACATTTCTTCGATTGCGACGTTTGCTGCTTCAAAAAGCCCTTGACTGATGTAAACAAATCTCTGTCGACTGTGACAGCAAACTGGCATTGACGTTGGCACCGGATATTCAAATTGATTATGTCAATGTCACACTGTCAACTTGCGTATGCTCTCTACTGTTAAATGAGATACAGAATTCTTAATTGAGCATCTTAGCTGACACTTCATATGTGGTAAAATAGAAATACAGTTTATGCAAATGAAGCAGCCACTAAACTGCACAATTTGGTAGCAAAACATTCATTTGGTACCACCCCTAGAAACTTTGTCCTCCACCCTTTCTGGGTATTCTCCTCCAGAGACCTCAAAAGCTCCACAAAAAATTTGGAATTTTTGAACCCCTTTCTCTTCAAAGCCTGGAGTGGCAGATGACTTTTACATGATCAACAAGTAAAGAATCTGTAAATTAGCTGTATCTGGAGCCAAGGAAATTGATTCACTTCTCTGAGATTTTAATATTGCTGATGTAACTTTTAGATATTAATTGCCCCATGTCCTTACTGTCCTTGGCGAAGTCTTACTTTTGAGGTCCATGTTGTTTTTTGTAAGCATAACGCTTATAACAGTATTTAGGCTCGGCTTTAGTCAAATTTTAAGCATATATTATTGTAAGCATGCCTCTCAGCCTCAGGTAATGAAGTACGTCACTTAAAAACTTCATACCTGTATCATTATTATGGCAAAAGTGGCACTTTATTGCGAATTTTGTGCATTTCTTCCATCCCATGCCAGAGGCATATTTGTTTTTTATGGTAATATAATTAAGAAACAGACGACTTGCAAGAACATGAAAGTATGGATTCGAATAATAAGCATATACTAAGCATATTTTGAGCTTTGATTCCATAGAAACTTATGCATATCAGAGCCTGATCCTGAAAATCAATATGCTCATAAAAAAAACATGTAGGCAATGGAAACAATTAGTGATATCTACATCATGCAATTAGCATGTTACATTTGGTCTCTCGCTTTAGCGGAAGAGTCCTGTGAAATGAGGTCTGTCCGTCCGTCACCAATGCATTTTCCTGGGTAACTGCTAAATTAAATTTTCTGAAATATGGCCTGACTGTGACAATCCGTAATTAAGAAAAATGTTGCCGGCAGAATTTTGAAAAAAAAAATTGGGTCAACTTGCAGGTGGTAATATACGCCTAAAAATGGCCATTTTTAGGGTTTTGTTGAAAGTGTTTCAACACCCATTCATTGTTTTGTAATTTTTGCTGTGGAAGTTCAGATCAATAACAGTTACATTATTATGAACCATGTGTCATGTCTCGTTCAGCTTGAGGGTGGCATTTTATATCCCAAAATGGTGATTTTCGGGGGTTTTTTCCAGTATATATCAAGAACAGTTTGTCTGATTTTTGTCATTTTTACCTATGTCTTGTGACCCAATCAGCGATTTTAAAGGTTTCTTAATTTTAAACGCATCAGAGCTTGACAGTAAACGCGTTTAAATCAGCGTTGATTGCATAAACATGGTCCATTTAGAACATAAACGCGGCCTGTTTAAAATATAAGCGCAGTCCGTTTAAAATATAAACACGGTCTGTTTAAAACATAAACGCAGTCCGTTTAAAACATAAACGCAGCCCATTTAAAACATAACAACGCAGTCTGCTAAAAATATTAATGTGGTCCATCTAGAAAGAGCAGTTGTTTAAAATGTAAACAAGTTACGAACGTCTTGATAACAAGGATGAAAATAGACCTACTTCCTACATGGAGAGTAGAAGCAGTTGCTTTCAAAACAAACTGAACTTCGAAACTCGTGTGAAGTTGGATCATTTTGCTCATACCACGAAACATCGAATAACAAACAGATTGCTGTGGGTAAACAGTAAATGGAAAGGGAAAGAACTTAAAAAAAGAGCAAGAAGGAACTTGTCATAGAGCTTCTTTGAAGTAACTTCATATTCTCCTTCGACATGAGGATCTCTGACGCCTGGGAGGTGAGTCAAGTCTTGGGCAGAAATTTGACGTCAAATGAAGAGCAGTGGTTTTGATAAATGCAGCCAAATTGACGAAGGAATCCTATAGTTAATTTCAGTTGTATTGATAGCTAGCTGTAACATTGGTAACTTTGATTCTTGCGTACACTCCCACCTACAAATTTTGTTGTGGGAGGTTGTTGAAAGTGAATAGCTACAGCTAAGAGGTGAGTCGGTGTTGCTTTCCATTTGTCCTTAAACGCAGTTATAGGATGGCATTTTTATTGATCACATTTAAAGATTAAACGCATTAAGTACTATCTGCATTTAAAAGTTAAACGCATTAAGTATTATCTGCATTTAAAAGTTAAGCGCATTTACGAGGCGTTTCTTTTTTAACACGACTGCATTTAGTTTTAAATGAGTGATGTTTGAACCTGTTTAGAGTTTTAAACATCGCCGTTTAGAATCACTAAATGCGTTTATGGTATGCATTTACATATTAAATGCTGAAATCAAGAAGCTGATTGGGTCACATATGCCATGTTTGGAGAAAATTTCATTTGTCTTGGAGGGGCGATTTGCATCCAAAAATGGTGATTTTCAAGGGGGTTTTCCGAATGTTTCATGAACGGCTCATCCGTTTTTTCTCATTTTTGGAGTGAATCTTAGAGGTATCTCTTCATAGTTGTCAACCATATGTCATGTCTGCGGAAAATCTCGTTAGGCTTGTGTGTGGTAGTTTATGTCCGAAAATGGCTGCAGTATTTTCAAGACTTTTTCCAAATTTGTTAAAGCGGTTTGTCCATTTTTTGCCATTTTTGGTGTGGATATTTGGGGCTACATAACTTTTCTTATGACCCATGTCAATGATGGCTATTTTCAGGTTTTTTCAAAATATTTCAAGAACACTTCCCATCAGTTTTTTGGTCATCTGTGGCATGGGTGGCTCCCACTTCCTATAAACGAATTTGCAGATCTACTTATTGTCTGATAATTTTAGCTGCTATCAGCTATCTCATGCCAATCTTCAAAGTCAGCATTAGTTTGTGTCATATCTCAGGTGCCATTATGGTTCCTGTCCTTTCATCGACAGAGTTATTCCCTGCCATTCGCGGGAGAGGGGCAAGCCTGCCTGTCACTGTCTGAGGTATTACACCCCCACATGCATTGTCTAACACCCGGTGTTGTGTCTTTCCTTACACTTTGTATTTTGTGCTTTCTTCATTCCTTTGGCTTATGTCTCATTATTTTCTTTCATTTGTTACCATTGGAAAGTGACTTGTATTTACGATACCCTGTAGTATTTGAGCTTCTTATTGAAAGTTTGGATAAGCAGTGCCCACGGTGACACGCTCTTAGCTACGACGTTCCTTTGCTTGGAAGAGCAATAGCCGCTTAGAACATTATTTGTTGTGCTGTATCCTAGCATGTATATAGCCAGCTTCAACCCCTTCAATATTGCAAGAACACTTGAGTTCATGAAGGGACAGCTGGTAGCAAGTTCATGGGAGTTTATTATTATGAGTGCTCAACAATTGTTAAGCGTTTCATTAAAATATCATCCAAGCATTCATTAAAATATAATAGAATGAAAGATCGTTTGAAAAGTTTGTTTTCAAAGGGTAGCCTAGAACACGTCAATTTATGCTTGATAGGAATGCAAAAGTTATTTTTCAACGAGACTAAATACATTACGATAAGCACAGAGCATGACTTAAACAAATATCAGATAGTGGTGACAATAAAATAATTATTTTAGCATCGACTGCATTGATTCGGCGTGCGAGAAGATATCTTGTTTGAAAGATTTTTTTTGCCAACCTCAAGCATGTAATTCCTGGCGAAGAAAACAAGTCACTTCCACCTAACATTTATTTGTCAAAAATAACTACCTTTCTTGCTTTTGCATTTTTTCAAATGAATCATAAACTAAATTTGAAGACAAATTAATATTCATACCTGAGCTTCCTAGCATCCAGAAGTAAGAAATCCCTTCCGTTTCTCGCATATCGTAATGCTTCGATTAAACGCCTGGGGCGTTTATTAAATTTTTTGACTTTTTAGGGTGGCGTCTATTCGAGGGGGGGCGTTTAAAAGAGTGGGCGTCTATTACATTTCTATCAAATTCTTCCTTTTTTCTAAAGTATTAACTTTATATATCAATGAAATATACACTAAATTACATGTAAATTTCATCGTAAACATCATCTTTTTCATGTTTTCATATACTTACAGGAAATAAAAGCCCCCAAAATGGGGTAATAATGTAGTGGTGGTAGTAGTTTTACTTTTGCTAGTTGGTGTATCTCTAATAAACAACCCCTCTAGAGGGGGCGTCTACTCGAGGGGGCGTTTATATAAAAATCTCCTGAAAAAGGGGGGTATTTAATCGAAGCATTACGGTAATCCAACTGCTTCAGCATCTCAGTTCCAATTGAACAAAAATGGATCTCCGAATCAGTAACATCAGCACTCACTTAGATTTTATTGCAGGTGTATTGCATCAGGCCCAAACTAATTGCCATGCTTTTATTCAGCCTCTGCAGTTTATTGATGTATCCACTTTAGCTGACATGTAAGGTGTGAAAAAGTGTTCTGACTATGGTAGGACTTAGTACTGCTGGAAACCTGCCTGTGACGAAAATGTTTGGTTGAATATGAAATTATTTCATAAGAATTGCCCACATCGTTCCAGCACCAAGATGCTACATGATACTCGATTATATTTTGTTTCCAGTTATTAACTTCCATTCAGAGCTATCTTTAGGCAAGTTGCTACTTACGCGAGTCGAGAATACTCATTGTTTCAATTCACAGGCAATACTGAATTACTGTAATCAATGTTCTTCTTTTTGCACATTACTGATTTCCAGATATTCCACTTGATCATAGGTCAATGTGAAAGTTATAACTTTAAAAGAAGTATTTGCCTTTTAGGTCTCAGCAGATGTAGAAACCCAAAAGGGTTTTAAAAGAAACCTATTCGCTATATGATTTATCTCTTGAAATCCATCGCATGGTTTCAATTCAAACCCAAATTCTGTTGAAAAAAGGTCTCCATTGAAGCCCATTTGGGGTTTCCACCATACCTGAAACCCTCTGGGATGACAGTGTAGAGGTGTTCGGTCTTCTATTTTTAGGTATGATCTTTTCGTTACAGAGTCGCAACAACTTTGTTATGAACATACGGGCAGTAATACATGCAGTGATTGGTGGACGAAGTCTCTTGGTCATGCAGTACCAAATCGCAGTATTCAGGAATGTGCACTAGCTTGTATCAGATATGGACCTGCTTGTAAAGCATTCACTCATAAGCTGGGTGAATTGTATTGTATTGTGCTTAATGCAGACTGTGTTCCTGGTACACCTGCCCATGAAGAAAGGTACATACTGAAGACCTGCTGTAAGTGCATTTCTGAGATAACGCATGTTGCAGTGTTTGCATGGTGTGTCAGAGCAGGTGGGTGGGCTTCCATGAAGGTGAGTGTGGGTCAGACCCTTCCCAGCATGTCCACACACCCTCCCCACCCCGAGCCTAGCATGTCCACACACCCTCCCCACCCTGAGCTATTGCCCTCACATAGGTTGTAGATTTTTTACAGTATTGAAGAAGCAAGCTCCTCCTGCTACATGGTACACTTTGAGAGAGATTGATCTCTTCGTTAAATTTAACTTAGATAGAAAACGTTCATTTTTTACGATTTGTCAGATTGAAATGATTATTGCTTGACTTATCTAAGATGAAATTTACCATGATGGTGATATTCCGTCAGCAAATTGACTAGGGTTTTGTACATATTTCTGAAGATTTTCACAACCTGGACGGAATGCCCCCAATCTGAACATTTGATTTCCTCCCACTGTCGCCCAATCTCTCAGGGGTCAGTGACAAACCCGAGTGTGCGTGCTATGAATGTCTGGTGGGAATTATAATTTTAGAGTTGATAGATTTTCGTGTTTTAGAGAACCAGTTTCCATTATATATTTTCTCGAAATCAATTATTTTGAGTCATGGTTGCTCTAACTTCATAGAAAAGTGCCCAAGCTTGTATCAATGTTAATAAAGTAAAGTGAATGTTGATCTTTTGCTATCCTCAAAAACGTTCTTTGGATAGGGAGAACCCAAATTTTCTTTTGCATGCAGGATTTCCTGAAAATACTCTTCAGTCCATGCCCCAATTCATGCAGCTGGTTGTTGGTGGACTTGTTTTTGATTGGAAAAGGTTTTCTTTGCTGTTATTTGAGTATTATTCTTTGATTCTGAACTTCCTCAAAGTGCTTTATAGAACTCTGTCAAATTTTTTGTGTTAGGAACATTACATGCAGAATGCAGTTAGCTTTTCCGAATTTTCCTCTTCCAAACTATTCTGCCTCGTGCTTGTATCCTTACATCATTTATTGGCTGCTAGTCATTACGCAGGCAAACAAAAAGATTTGTTTAACTTACAAATGACTCACATGGATGCAGCTACTGCTAGATGCAAATCCTGCTTTTGATCATTTCAGCGACAACTGCAGATAAAAGTAAAACAAATGCCAGACTGGAAGTATGGTTTGGGAAGGCTACTTCAATTGCCATGTTGATGAAGTGGTATAGTTCGAGGAGGTACTACTCACCCGCTGTAGAAACGAGATATTATCAAATGACGTCTGTGGCACTGACATTGAAAGAATATAGCGATGATTACAAGATCTACAGGTGGCGCACTCACTACAAGGTATGTGGAAGTTACACAAAGGTTGCCCCTTTTTAGTTCCGATCTCTCAGTATGCGCTCATAACTGATAACGTTGAACTGAGCGTATCCTTTATCTGTCTGTTTTGGATCAAGCCTGCTGACCTGGTTGAAAACAGGAATCAAAGCAATCACGCTTACATTGCTATCAATGTTATCTGTGAAAAATCACTAACTGTTCCAAGGTACACAGTATTAGCTCTATCATTGTTTGCAAACTCCCCAGTTCCGTCCCCCTGTTCCTGTCTCTTTGGGTTATACCTTATGGTTATGGTCGGGTTATAAATTTATGCTTTTGAGGGGGATCAAACCACTAGGAAGTATAAAAATTTAGGGCAGACAGGGAGTTCACGTTTTTTTTCGTGGTTCCCCTCAAGCTTTTATCATTGCCAAACAGAGGTTTCAATTTTCTGTAGAGTGTAATATTTGAAGCAGCGCTGCGATAGGAAGGGTTGGTGAAGATTTAAAGGTGAGTAAGGTCGCGGGCGCACTAGAGCAGCAAACTGGGATAACTCGGAATAACTCTGATTTGTTTACGAAATGCTGTGAACGTCACAATAGGTGTCAGGGGGTTAAAACTCTAGTCAAGTGCTCCCGACTTTCGAATAACTTTATCACCAATATCATCTCTGCACTAACTTCAAACGCGCCGAAGTGCAGCCTCGAGGCATCACTTTAGCTGGAATGTCTCAAAAACGACCTGCAAATTGCTCGCTCGTTATTGTTTCTCTATCTCTGCGATCGCATGCAAACTTAAGGCTATTTAAATTGAGATTACGCTCATCCTGTAGTGCGCCCAGATATTCCGCTACGATTTATTCCGAGTTATTCCATTCTGAATAACTTTGAGTTGAGATTACGATATTCAAACTGGAATATGCTTATCACATTTTAGTCATATTCAAGTGCGCCCGTGACCTTAGGAAACTATGATTATATATGCCTGGTCATCTAGCCATCTTGCATGTGAAGTTGATGTATATTATTAAAGAGCACAAATCTCAGCTTTCAATTATTCAAGTGTTTTATTCTGCTTTGAATGCCATTTACCAATTTCCAATATTCCAGTAATATGTACTGCAATCAAATAACTTAGGACAATGGTTAAGAAGCTGCTTCCTTTTGTTAGATATCTTCTAATCAGATTGGAAGGGATTTGAAGATAAACCCACCTCTCCAATTTTTGGACTCCCACTTTACTGGAAGAGTCCTATAAAATGAGGTCGGTCCATCCTTCCGTCCTTCCGTCTCCAACGCGTTTCCCCAGATAAGCACTCTATGAACTTTTCTGAAATTTGGTGTGAAGGTCACAATTCGTAATTGACGAAAAGTGATGGAGCCGGAATTTTGGAAAAAAATTGTTTGGCTTGCAGGTGGTAATTTATACCCAAAAATGGCTATTGTTAGGGTTTTTTAGCAATATTTTAAAATATGTTCATCACTTTTTTGTGGTTTTTGGTGTGAAACAATATTAGTTATTCTTTGGACCACATGTCATACCTGTCATACCTGGCAAATTCTTGTTCGGCTTGCAGGTGGCTATTTGTACACGTCCGAAAAAGGCGTTTTGCATGATTTTTTCCAAACAAGTCAGAAACTACTCATCCGATTCTTGTCATTTTTGTGTGAATATTAGCGGCCATATGTCTCCTGAAAGCCTTATTTGGCTTGCGGGTGGCAATTTATTTCCAAAAATGGCAATTTTCAGGGTTTTTTCCACGTATGTCATGAACTGTTAATCTGTTAATTGTTATTTTTGATGTGAATATATGAGGCAACTGTTTGCATTTTATGAACCATGTGCCATGTCTCCGGACGATCTTGTTTCACTTGCAGGTGGTAATTCACACCAAAAAATTACCTCATAGTTTTTTTTGCAAATGTAGGCCAAAAACTGTTTATCTGATTCTTTTCATTTTTGGTTTCAATATTAGGGGCAACTCTGCACATGTTTTGAAGCATTTGTCATGTCTCCTGACAATCTCATTTGGCATACCGGTGGCAATTTATGTACAAAAGTGGTGGTTTTCACGTTTTTTTCCAAATATGTCATGAACTGTTCATCTGTTCTGTCATTAGAGGTGTGGTTCATAAGGGCCTCTCTGCGTACGTTCTGACCCATGTGTTGGGTCTGAGGAAAATCTTGTTAGACTTGCGGGTGGTAATTTACTTCAGAAAATGGCTATTTGCATTTTATTTTCTCCAAATGCTTTGCGTGGATCTTGGGGGCAACAAAGCATATATATTATTATGACCCATGCTTAATATCTTGGCAGTGTGTAGTTCTTCAGCATGCTGGTTGCAATTTATGTCAATAATTGCTGTTTCATGGTTTTTTCATATGTTTCACAAACTCTTCACGTGCTATTCTCTTCTTTGATCTGACGTAGAGATTTCCAATCAAGTTTGCGGGAGTCCACTAATTATGTGACTTGTTTTTTTTTGCGTGGATAAATTTTTGCCAATTTTGCAAATTTTAGCAAAATTCTCAAAGTTAAATCCATGCAAAACATTTGAAGTGGGGCAAGTTGCAAAAACAAAGCTACGCGAAATTTATCTAGGTTTTTTTCATATCTTGAACGTGTGGTCAGCCTTAGGAGCAAAAATGAGCCCTAAAATAGAAATTCCTATTACTTGAAAATGTGAACTGAACGCCTGTTTTGAAATTGCTATTGCTTCAACGAAGAGAATTAAGACAACATTTGAATCTGAAGTTTCAGACAAAAGAAAAACGCTTTTTCGTGGGAGTGTGTTCGCAAAATTAAATCGTTGTGTTTTCTCCGCAAATCTCTGATTCGCAAAGACAAATCCACACAAAACGCTCCAAGAATTGGACTCGCAAAAATAAGGCCGGGTACGCACTGTAACTCAGAACATGACTGAACCTTGACGTATTAGTGATAGCATTGTTATCAACACAATATTGTAAATTGCTGCCTGGACAGTCTAGTGCAAGCACCACTTTCTGCTGAAAATCTGTTTTGGCTTATCATCATAATCTTCCATTGTTTCAAGTTGAGTTTCAGTCTTGCCTCAGAGCTGGACTGAAGCTCAACTTGCTTTGTCCTGGAAATAGCCTGAAATTAGGTGGACACCCAGCCTAGTGTTTTAAGGCGGGGATACACTATTACAACGTAATTATAACTTAATTAAGGCTTCGGAAGACGTTCGGTCCTCACCATATAATGTTGGCAGTGCGAACACCCTTTGACCTTATCTAAGTCATTTTTCGTAAAGGCGAAATAGATAACATCATTTGCATTTTCTGACTTGGCAGAATCCAGTTATAGTGCATACAGGACCTAAGTCCACACAAAAATTCATCCCCTTAAGGTAGCTCACTTCTCTGATCCAACCCAATACTCTAATCAACCGACCTCTACAACTAACTCACCTCTCCAATCAACCTGACATTGCGATGGCATCGTTTTTCAATTAACCTGCCTTTTTATCAGTCAATCTAGCTGTCAAGCAATCATTCTGCCTCTATCAAGCCATGATTGAACCCTGTCTTTTTTCTTTTTATTGTTCCAGACATATCGAGGCCCAAAGCTCTGCAGGTTTCATCTGGCCACAAATCATGCATGATATCACGCAAGTACAGCTGAAGAAATGCATACTTCACTGTCAAAATATTCAGACCTGAGTTTTATGAAGGACTGTTTTATTACGTTTTATTATGTACGAATAGGTACTGTGCTAATGTTTCATTCTTGATGTAATCATGCATAGTTCCCTTAACTGTGTTATATCTCGCCCATCCATTTTCTAGTTTTCTGCGAAACTTGTATCGTTTGGAGTCATAATAATATGAAGAGTATTATGTTGATGTATCAATTGATTTCCGTAGGCGCGCCACAGTGCGAGTATGTTGTTTGAAATACATTTGAAGCCGATGGGGCTGATGCTGGTTTCAAACTCCGCTGGAAATATTTTGTGCAATTGCTCTGCTCTATCAGTTGGCAATGGCCTGGGGTGAGTTTATTTTTGTGTATGTTTAAGCCGTTAAGTGTTTGAAAATTGCGGGGGCACTATTTATTTACCGCTTAGTGTTGAGCTATAGTTATAACTATTCATCTCTATTCATTATGTATTAATGTTCCATGACTGGTCATCTATTAATTTCTAAATGGGGACCACAGCAAATATTACTGCCATCATTTAAACTAAAAGCCGCTTTGTGCCTGATAATGTAGTAGCCTCCAGCAGAAATCAAGACCAGACCGTATTTGAGCCCTTAAAAGTGATTCGGGTCTTTGGATCCTTCCTCTCTCTAATCTGAATGCCCTCTTTCTTTTAAATCACCCAGTTGCCCGTGTTAACCAAAACTGAATATTATAGAGAAAAGTGCCCTTCTTTGTCATGAATGGATTCTGCCTCAGGTTTCTAGATTAGACACTGAACGTACTGCCTGACTGCTGCTATGTCTTCTCTCGTCATCTCTGCTGATACATCAAAAAAGATTCTTACAGTCCAGCCAGGCTAAAATTGCAATTTCAATTGTTTTGTCCCATGTAGGACATGTGCCCAATCTCTGGTGGTTGAAGAGAACGTTTATTATCAACTGGATGTATTTGTGGCAGCTGGTCTACTGGATCAAATGTATATACAGATGAAAATCAGGACAGGAAGTGATGTTACTACTAGACCAATGCAAGATGATGAATTTTATTACATTACTCCTGACGAACCTGGTAAGGCGACTTTAACTTATTCCAGTGGAATTGGCTGGAAGCTGTAATTCTTGTGATTGCGAAGCCAGGCTGGCCTACATCTGACTTAATCACTGACCCTGCATTTGAATATGAGGTCATAAGTTGGCAAGATGATGAGGACTCAACAAATGCACCGGTAGCTTCCTTGGTTGACCTGAGGACTGTTTGTCTTAAGGTTGTGAGTTTTAAATATAGGTCCACATGGGCTATGCATTCACTAGAATAGCTGGTTTCAGTTTTCCTCGTCACTAGCTTGTTCAAGCCCCAACCTGGCTGGGTGCTCTTACTTGGTTGGTCTGTCAGCATTAGCATTAAAGTAGCCTATTTTCATTATCCCATATTTATTGAAAATCAGGCAAAAACCAGCTTCAAGAAATTCATTGCAGCTTTACTAGTGTGTCGCAGTCCTTGTTTAGAATAGGACTACACTAGTCTATATTCTGTAGGAATAGGTGGTATAATAACTTAAGCGTTACTTGGGAAATCAGGCACATATAGAGAATACACTTATTTAGCATGTTTGCTCTTGTACAAGTTATATAGGCCTGTGCATTAACTGAAACATGGTGAGGAGGCCATAAGTTTCCAGCAGGTTATGCAAGCAGGCTAACTTGCCACAGTCTTGAAACTTGACTAAGTGGATCTGCAATTCTGATCTGCAAACTGGTTAACTTTTTTCCCCTGGCTATGGCTAAGATAGTCTTACTTATGTATGGGCTGTACCTATTTCCTACAGTTAGTGACGTAGCAAAGTGTTAATTTTGCCAATTTACATGAGCATCCCCTGAAGGGTCTGTCCATCTATCAGTCTGTCTGTCGGTCGCCAACACTTTTTTCGGACTACCAATTAACAGGCGTTTCTGGAAATTATTTACAAGATCTATTCATTTACTTTGTTATGTATTGCTGTGAAGCTGGAGCGCTGCAGGCATTTTCACATGGACGATGTGCTGTATCGGAAAACTGTTTTTGGGCTTGGGTGAAGCAATTATATCTAAAAATGTCCATGGTTTCAGTTTCTTTTGGTAGTATTATGAGATCCACTCATTTTTATTTTGCTAATGTTTTAGTGTGAAACAGCAATTTATTGTAGTTATGTTACATACAATAAATGCTGTAACTTTCAAGACTTCTAAAACTTCCAAAGAATTTTAATTGTCTACAATATGCCACACCTGTTTTGAAAATGATCCCTAATCTAAAAAAAAAATCACAGTTTAGCTTATTTTGAAGTATTTTGTCAACATTTGTAAATTGTGGTATGGACTGAAATCTCTTAGTGAGAGCTTCATATGTTCATGGTTTTCTTTGGATAAAAATAAATAGTGGACACATTATCTGTACTCAAATAGCAGATCTGACTATGGGCCATGTCACCCCATTACTCAAAAATTGGCAAACATGTGGATGAAGTATTTGTAAGCATATGTCGCATGTTTCAGTGCGGTCAGACATGTGGTACCCAAATCCCTTAATCCCCTAAAAGGTTCACATGGAAATATGTATGGTTTACTTTTTGACTGTCTTAGCGCTTTTAGCATTCAGTTGTCCTTTAACCAATTGATTAATCTTTTCTATAAAGATTTGACAATTCATCCAGCGTTTTCGATACTACTCATAGCATTGCTCTCTGCTCGCTGCAGCGTGCGCGTTAGACAAATCACCATGTATTGTAAACGAGTTTGAACTGATGACGTTAGTACACAGTTTTCGTTCTTCTCCTGTGTGATTGTTCATTAGAACTTTTCTCATTTTTTACAGAACCTATACTAAAAGTCTCTAACGAAATAGAATTATTCCTCTACAAAGAAATTCCAGCTCTGCTATGTTTTAAGAAAACCCTACATTTGTAGAAAATTACCTTATTACGTCAAAATAAGCCGCGTACTTACTTATGCCGCACCTTCAAAATGCGGCTTAATTAATGATGTGGCTTGATAGAACGCGGCTTATTTAAAGACCGGGCAAGTTAAATAGAAAAACTCAGTTACTGCTGGGTGACTTTATTCTACATCATCACTATTTTCTGCCTTGGCATTAAGTTCCTCTAAAATATCCTTGCTTTCATCAGGATAGTTGTAAAAGTCAATCCGTTCTAACTTTTTCTTCAGTATTCAGTGACTCCTGCGGCTTAATTAAAAGCTCACAAACTCCTAATTTTGTCATAGTGCGACTTAATTATAGCACGGCTTAACTTAATGCGGCGGAATTAGATACATATAACATATAACTGTTGTCGAATATATTTTGTACTTTCCTGTAAGTTTCCAGAGGATGCTCATAAAATTTTGAATTTGGTGCCTTTTTATTTTTCATTTTCAGTTGTCACGTTCAATGTTGAGAGGATTGTGTATTTGACAAATGCAGTCACTCGAATTGTTCCATCTGTTATTGGTGTGTCACCGTTTTGGGGCAACTGGAAGCGGAATGGTGTTCTGCTTACCACTAAAATTGCAGCGCTGAAGATTGATGCACGCTGGGGCATTGGCGATATTGTTTATGGGTCATACCTGTTGACGGTTTCCAATAGCTTTCTTAAAGTCCGTCATGAAATTTTGGTTCTGCCTGTGTTTGAAGGTAAGATGTCATGCTGCATTTAACAAACCACTCTCTTGTAGGTTCAGGCCTTGACTGCTTCAAAGACTAATATTTTCTGGAGTAGCAAGGACTGTTCTTGGGTGTTCATAGGGCTTTTTACTGCCACTTTTCTTACGGCTGGTTTTTGACAAAATATTGATTTTCGTAAACTCAATTTGAAAAATATTGCGGAATTTTGTCGGGTATGAAAGCATCAAGATGTTTTTTTTTGTAAACTATACTGCAATTGTATGTTATATAAAAGGCCCTAAGTCCTCAGGAAGTATTTCGCTGGCAGGAGAAATGCTTCTGTCTTGCCTGGTCTAAGCTCTATGTGGAATGGTTTCGATTGGTGAGTGTAGACTGGAAATCGGTGTGTCAGAAAATTACCGGACCTCTTCTAAGAAAGTGGTTAGGAAAAGCCCTTTGAGCTACAGCATTCTAGAGCGGGATTACTGGCAATGAATTCTTTACAGTATGATTACAAGCAATGAAGCTTTGCTCTCACGGAAAGCATATATTATCATTGAAACGCTCTTACAATGCTTTATGAGAAAATATGGCAGATTTGAGCAGAGAAAAATTGATTGTCTGCATCATGCTCGCATAGTCTTGAACTACTCTTATTCATGTAATACAAAAAAACTGTAATTGTTCTGAAATCAAAGAGCCATGGTTGAACTTGAAAACTAAGTTTTTGCTTTGATAACGAAGAGAACAGTGTTCAGGATTTCCCTTTTTTCTTAGAATTTTACCCTGTTTAATGTCCAGTTCTTCATCAGTCATTTCAGGATGGTCGTGGATCACCTATGCATGAATGAGCATGAAAATGGGGTGTATAACGGAAGGAGTTTACTTACGATTATTGATAGTTTTTGCTGGATTTTGAGAAATTAAATGAGTATGCAAGGTTTGTCGAACTAACCTGGGTGCCAACCCCCTCTCACTCTCTTACTCCTATTGTCAGCACTGCTCCGCTCATTTTGGGCTTGGTAGTTCCCCACAGAAAATTCTGCATCCATCAAAGTGCTGTCAAAGCCCCTGAATTCTGATTGGTGAACACTAACAGCATGACCCGCTCTAATCCAATCAGCGAGTGACTTTGCAGCAATTGTTTTATAATGCATGTGCGCTCAATTGTGATTGCAATAAGAAATGGTTTGATTGGTTAAAATGTACAATCTACTGATTACTTATCTCGCTAAGTGTCTGAATATTTCGACCGCAATTTTGCTGCTAGGCTCGTCGAAGCTGTGTGTCGAGGGAGTGAGCTGAGTTGAAGCGGAGCAGAGTGATAACCTCACAGCTTGGCCCCCAGGTTATTGTCGAACAACATTCCTCCGTCGTGATGCACTATGCACTCTTTTTTTAAGTGCAATGTTATAGGAACAGGAGCCTTCAATTAAGAACAATCAAAGAACAGATTCAAGTTAAGCTTAATCACAAAATTAAGAGCAACAGATTATATAATTGAAAAGACGTTCAAATATGATGATCAGGCTTAGGTTTTCTTAGTATAATAAAGTCTCATACCATACTTCTTGGTTTGAAAGATCCTTTTTTCTTGTGTCATTAGAACAAAATCAGACGAAATGAAGCCGAAAATCGGATGCATATTTAGAACTACAAGGTTCTGCTCAAATTTACTGTTTTTTATTTAAAAAAAGAGTTTGCTGTATCTAATAAATGTCAAAAATTGTTTGTTCCTACACAGGACCTATCTTCGTTTCGGTGTTTAAGCCTGATCATCCTCGTAAAGGACATAACATTAAAGCAGTGAGTCGCTTTGGAGCGTTTTTCATGAGACAAGAATTAAATGTAACTGATGGAGTTACGATTAATGGCCACATAATGAGTACATGGACTACTAGTTCTGAAAATGAAAAATATACCCCCTGGAACAGAGTGTCACAGAATCTGGGTGGAATTCGAGTGGTTCATGAAAGATCATATGGCTATGTCTCTGCTCCACAGACTTCGTGGAACGAATCGTTTTACAGACAGTTCTTCAAAATCCAAGTGAGGAAGTCTTTCTCTTTAGTTGTTTATGTGTTCAGCCCTGCACGTCTACAAAACAGCTTCATTGTGACAGGGCTTCAAATAACGGCCGGACATCGGACAATGTCCGACTGGTTTAGTTGTGTGACCAGCAGGGTAGTACCTTTTGTCGGTCACTATGTCCGGAAGCTTTTAAAATTGCTGCAGTTTGTGCGGTACTTCTTTCCTGCAAAAAGTAATTCACGTAAATCAGTGTTTTCCCATTTCCACGAATGCATGAAGCCATTGCATG